>JAXCGZ010017924.1:2500-7500 GCA_037179515.1 Halocaridina rubra | reverse complement strand
GGCAAATATGCTCCTGAGCATAAAGACCGCGTTACCCTCATCATGTGCGGGTATGCTGCGGGCTTCATGTTAAAGTTTGGCCTTACCTACAAGTCAAAGATCCCTAGGGCTTTGAAAAATAAGAATAAGAATCTGCTGCCAGTGTATTGGATGCATAACCCTAAGGCCTGGATCATGTAAAGCCTCACATCGGACTGATTTCACCAATGCTTTATCCCTCATTGAAAAATTAATCTTGCAGAAAAGGACCTTGAAATTAAAGTCCTACTTTTGATAGATAATCCTGGTGGCCACGCAACTAATCTAGAATATGTTGGTGTTCAAGTAGAGTTCCTGCCACTGATTCAGCCTACGAATCAAGGCGTTATTCGTGCATTAAAGGCCCTCTATACACGAAATGCCCTGGCAAACCTGGTTGAATCCATGGATTCAGACAAAGAATTCTCATTGAAGACTTACTGGGATAACTACACGATTGCCACATGCCTTCAAAATATTCAGAATGCAATCAAAGAGATGAAGCCGGCCACAATCAGTGCCAGCTGGAAGAACTTGTGACCCGAAGTCATCTATGACTACAAGGGATTTGCTCCTGACGAAGTCCATAACTCGGCAGTTGCGAAAGCTGTAAAGTTGGTTGCATTGCTAGGAGGAGAAGGCTTTAAAGATATGACTCATGAAAATGTGAATGAACCGATCGACTGCCACTCTCAGCCTTTGACTGATGAAGACTTGGAGGAAATGACAAAATCAGTGTGCGAAGAAGAGTAAGAAGAACAACCAGAGGAAATGCACTAAGAAATCGAAGAACCTGGCCTTACACTCGAACGTCTGGCAGCCATGTATGAATATGTGAAAGCAATCCAATAACTCTTGCAAGAACATGACAATAATATGGTTCGTTTGGTGACCTTCTGCAATCTTCTCGATGATCCCATGATTCCTTATAAGACCATCTTCCAACAAAAGAAGAAATAACGACAGCAACTCCACATTACCATGTTCCTCTATCACAAAAAGCAGCAGTAAAGCTGTCATTGGCTGCAGAATAATTTCCTCTGGAGTCTATACAAGTCTTTATCACCTTATTTGAGGTAAGTTTAACAATCACGTTCTTATAAATTTACACTTGCAAGCTGTTATTTATAATGTAATGGGTGGTCTTTTAACAGTGCAGGGAGGGTTTATACAGTAAAGGTAAAAATAAATGTAAAATACCTATATATATGAGTATGTCACGTCATCATCACCTCATTCACGGTAAGTTTACCTATCCCTTTTATATAAATTTACGCTTGCACACTGTTATTAATAAAGTAAAGGGTGTTTTTTTAACAGTGCAGGGAGGGTTTATACAGTAAAGGCAAAAATAAATGCCAAATACCTATGTATATAGGGTGATCCTACTTCGAGAAAATTCACCTCTCGCTGCCAGTCCCAGAGCCGAAACCCCGTGATAAATGCGGAGTTACTGAATATATATATATAAATATATACCTTGTTCCTTTTATGCGCGATTTTTTTTATCCACGAAATTGCAATAACGCCCCCAAAATATAATAGTAAACCTGGCTAGTACCGTGGTAACGCGCTGGCCTCGCATTCATGAGGTCGACAGATCGGTTCCCGCTCAGGACTGAGAGTTTAAGCTGTTTACTGGGAAGGTTACTTGCTGTGGATGGGCACCACAGTGGGGGGGTTGGGGCTTGCCTCGGCTGACGTTCTGAGGAGCATCTCAGATTGATATCGGAACTGAAACAATGGCAAACTAAAAAAAATTTGAATTTTGCAAATAAAAAAAAAAAATAGTAAATAAGCGCCTGCGGACGCTTCTTCTACGAGTACAAAGAGTATTACGATAACAAAAGATCATCGTCATCATTATATATATATATATATATATATATATATATATATATATATATATATATATATATATATATATATATATATATATATATACAGTAATCCCTCGCTATTTTGCTGTTCACCTATCGCGGATTCACTGTATCGCGTATTTATTTTGGGGAAAAAACAAAAAATTTAGAAGATTATTGTGACACCAGCGTGGGCCAAAAAATTATAATATAAAACAACCTTTATCAGGCTGTAAAGAGAAACAGAGATTGAGAGTGTAATGACCTGTCAGATGTGAAGGGATTATAAAAGATGTGTTATGAATCTCCAGCTCTCTGCTGGGTTTTAATATACCTCTGCATTACTTTCATGTTGTCTATTCCAATAATTCTCCTTAGATATTATAATTATTATTATTATTATTATTATTATTGGCAACAATAATTTTACTTTGATGATGATTGTGGAGATTATTATTATTATTATTATTATTATTATTATTATTATTATTATTTAGGGCTCATCATTGTTTGTATATCTGTTGGTTTATTTACTTTAATAACTGTGTACAGTGCCTTCCCTAGTTGGCTGGGACAAAGAGAGTGTGGGGGGTTGGGTGGAATAGAATGTTGGAGAGAGAGAGAGAGAGAGAGAGAGAGAGAGAGATTTAATTAACTCTTGTTCATTCAACCAAACTTACATTATTTATTGTAGAAGTAATGGTTTAATTACAAATTCGTAATAATAATGATATTAATAATAATAATAATAATAATAATAATAATAATTTCCACAATCATCATCAAAGGAAAATTATTGTTAAAAATAATAATAATAATAATAATAATAATAATAATAATAATAATAATAATAATAATAATAATAAGATCTTAGGAGAATTTTTGGAATAGACATCATAAAAGTAAGACAGAGGTATATTAAAACCCAGCAGAGAACTGGATATTCATTACACATCTTTTATAATCCCTTCACATCTGACAGGTCATTGCAAGGGTGATAATTAATAAAGTTTTAAAAATTCGTGATCAAACCAGAACTCGTAATGGGGAATGGATTTAAACTTGATAAATTTAGGTTCAGAAGGGAAATTGGTGAAAATTGGCTTGGCAATACCGTAGAGTAGCTGATGCATGGAACAGGATTCCTAGTAGAATAATAAATGCCTGTATATATATATATATATATATATATATATATATATATATATATATATATATATATATATATATATATATATATTATATATATATATATATATATATATATATATATATATATATATATATATATATATATATATATATATATATATATATATATATATATATTATATATATTATATATATATTATATATATATATATATATATATATATATATATATATATATATATATATATACGCCATGTTCCTGTTATATGCGATTTTTTTATATACAAAATTGCAATAACGCCCCAAAAAATAATAGTAAAAAACCCGGAATTCGCGGAAAAAAACAAAAAAACAAAAAAAACAATAGATAATGTAGTTTTGGTTGAATGAACAAGAGTTAATTAAAGATTCTCTCTCTCTCTCTCTCTCTCTCTCTCTCTCTCTCTCTCTCTCTCTCTCTCTCTCACGCAATAAATTAATAAGATAATAAAATAAATCTCTCTCTCTCTCATGCTGTAGGGGGCGCTCGCAAACATGACCATGTCACCCCAATATATGATAAATTAAAATGGCTCCTAATGGATGAGAAATATATTTATGAAATGTGCCTTGTAACCTTCAAAATTCATCACAAGTTTATTCCCGACTGGCTCTTCACTTTGCCAACTGTAGCTCAGATTCGTGGGGAAAGATTCAACACTAGAAGTCTGGACATCCTTTATATCCCAAGAACAAACACTGATACAGGAGCTAGAGCATTAAATGTTATGGGACCTAAACTATGGAATCAATTACCACAATACATAAGATGCAGTCAGACAATATCCTCTCTCAAAGGCCACCTTATGAAATTTCTATTGAGGGATTAAGCTTCGTCTTATGCGATGTTAGTCGATGTCCTCTTTGAAAAACAACCTCATGAAATTTTATTCAAGGACTAAGCTTTGTCCTGTCTTATCTTTTTATACTTTATCATTATTATTACATTTGTATGTTTTGTGATGGTAGTGAAATTGTATACAGTCCTTTTATCTTTGACATTAATGTAATATCCTCTTAATAATCTGCTTATAATTACGTTTATATAACTATTGTATTGTACCTTTTGTGTAATAACCATTATTATTGATGGAATAAAGAATTTTGACTTTGACTCTCTCTCTCTCTCTCTCTCTCTCTCTCTCTCTCTCTCTCTCTCCTCTCTCTCTCTCTCTCTCTCTCTCTCTCTCTCTCTCTCTCTCTCTCTCTCTTCTACCCAGTAGGGTGGGTGTATATCTAATGTATAATGATGATGATCTTTTCTTATCGTAATCCTCTTTGTACTGGTGGAAGAAGCCTCTGCGGGTGCTTATTTACTATATTTAAAAAAAAAAAAATAATAATATAGTAAATAAGCACCCGCGGAGGCTTCTTCCACCAGTACAAAGAGGATTACGAAAAGAAAAGATCATCATCATTATACATTATATATACACCCACCCCTACTACCTCTGTCATATGTCTATCTAATCTACATTTGAAGGTGTCTAAGTAATACAATTCAGAATCTGAATTCCAGATCAAAGCTTAGCACGAGGGTCTGCCCCTCTCTGTTTTCTCTCTTACTTTATTTAATTTTCGTGATTTTCCCTCCAATTCCCTGATACCCTTAATCCCCTCCCTTTTTTTTCCTCTCCTATCCTATCCCATCTTAAAAAAAAGAAGAAAAAAAAAAAAAGGTACTGGCATTTATTATCCTACTAGGAATACTCTACGGTATTACCAAGCCAATTTTCACCAATTTCCCTTCTGAACCTAAATTTATCAAGATTAAATCCATTACCCATTACGAGTTCTGGTTTGATCGTGAATCTTTAAAACTTTATTAATATCACCCTTGTTAATCCCTTTAAACCATTTATACACCTCAATCATATCCCCCCTAACTCTGTGCCTCTCTAGAGAATGTAGATTAAGTTTTTTTAATCTGTC
>JAXCGZ010017923.1:30000-33680 GCA_037179515.1 Halocaridina rubra | reverse complement strand
AACTTTTATAATATGTTCTTTAACCTTCAGTTTTCCTCTGATAAAGCTGTGGAAGAGTTTGAGATATTCTTTAACCTTCGTGATGATATCCCTTTCATAATCTCTCTCCACCTCTCTTCTTATACTTTGGTAGTCAATTTTTCCTCTTTAATAAGTCTACAAGGCATTTATGTTTTTACTCCTCACTTATATTTTCCTGCTTTTGTCCCTCCAATTCATAGCTCTCTTACACTCATTATTGAACCATATATCTCTTGCATGAACAACTCCTATATTGGTGGAACAGATTTGTTGTTAAATAAGGTCTTCTAGTCAATAGCTGCAAAATCTCATAAATTTTTTTGAACTTTCCTTTTTTTATATTTCCTCCTCGTGTCCTTCTCAGTACTCTTTCTTTCAGGTAGAGCATCTTCGATTATATATTCCATCAAAACACAAGGTAGTCACTTTTGTCCAATTTGTGGTTCATACTCAATTTTGTCTATATCCAACACATTATCTGTGAATACTAGACCAACTAGTGAAGGCTCATCTCTACCCCTGGGCCTCATTGTTTCCAGTACTTGTTGATATAAGAAATTCCCTTATACACAATCTAAGAATCTTACTTTAGAAGAGTACTCCTCACTGTGCTGGTCAAGACTTATCCAATCTATCTCTCTATGATTAAAATCTCCTCTTATCAAATTCCTACACTTTCTCTCTCGTGCAATATTAACAACAGAGTTTATGACTTCGATAGTACCTATTTGACTTTCCTCAGAAACCTCTAGCCTATGTTGAATACTTGGTAGGTTATGTAGAACAGTTATTATAATGTTCTCTGACCAGGTATTCATGCAGGCGACAAGAAATTCTTAGAACTCACTTTCTATAGAAAAGTTTGTTTCTACAACCTTAAGCCTTTCACTTATAAGCTTTAAAAGTTGAAAGATCTGAGAGGACTGATGGATACTATCCCTCCACCAGTCCTCTCAGATCTTTCAACTTTTAATATTCTGAAACCCTTAGGAAAATCTGTGACATTATGTATGTCCTCACTTAACTTAGTCTCTGTAATTGCTACAGTATCTGCCTTACTGTTGTGAATCCTATCCTTTAATTCTACTGCCTTACCATCTACCCAGCCAACATTTGTATACCTCATTCTTCATGAGGCTGCATCCTCTGACATCCTGGTATTATCTTATTTATCTCTCCTTTGGCTGGAAGAACTTAAAAAAATAAAATTTCATATATCCTTTTCTTTCCTCATTTAACCTTTTAGCTTCTTGCAACAAGCTCTTGATGTGCTCCATCTCTTTCTGTGTTCTGTGTGGTCCAATGAGCACTGTTCTGAATTCTTAGAGGTGTTTTAGGTTTTTGCCTGCAAGTGTTCGCTCTCTCAAAGTTTACTTTCAAGATTCTTGCCTTTCCTTCCCTAGAATATTTACCAATTTGGCGAATGCTTACAATATTTTTTTGGACCATATACAACTTCAAGCTTCCTCGTCAGGTCTAAAACCCTCGATTTATTATTTTCAAGTTCCCCCTGCCATTTTTGCTCCTGGGGTTGACATATGCCTGAGATTATTACTGACCTCTCTTTATTATGTACCTGTTTAATCAGTGGATAAACCCTTTCAGTCACAACATCTTCCATTTTTTCTATTAATGTTTCTTAGTAGTAAACCTCATTTATATTTTTAAGTGCCATCTCTCTCACTGTTTCTTATGATACCACAACATGTTGCTTTATTGCATCTGCAAAGTATCTTGAAATGGACTCTTGTTCCATATTCAGCTCCTGAAGACTTTTCTAAGCTGTTCGTTGTTTTCTTTTGTCTAGACATTACAAGCTGCAATCTTGCCTCACTCAGAAGAGGGCACTGAACTAACATTTAATTCATTCAGGCTGTCTCTCAACTGTGTTTTGTTATTCTCTTGTTTATAAATTCTGATTTCTAATTCATTCTTATTCCCTTTCCAGCTTTTCGTTTGTTTTTCTAGTTGTTTTTTCTCTTCCCATTGTGCCTTGTTACTCTCCTATAAATTTCTTATTATTTCTCTTCGTGCTTCATTTTCTTGTAATTTATTTTTGAAGCCTTATTTAATTTCTTTATCCATATTCTGAATTTTGTCATCCAGGTTGTCACCAGGATTTCAGGGTCTCTAACTTTGTGTTTCAGGTTCCTAAGAGTTACTCCCCCTAAAAACAGACCCTGGAATCATCTACCACCCCTCCCCAACCACTGGCGGGGGGGGGGGCTAGAGGCAGATGATTTCACCTTGGGGGTTGTCTCTCACAGAATGAAAAAAAGTTTTTATTTTATCTCACACAGAATTGTTTTATCATCTTTTGAGTGCTAAGTTAGTTACTTAGTTAAATTTTTCATTGAAACATTCTCTTGGTAACACACACCCTAACTTAAAATTTGTCATTGGTAAAAGTAAAAAAAAACACATAAAGAAAAGCTTGAATATGCAACCGAGGAAAAACACTTAATGCCCTGAGCACGTAAACCGATCATTTAAAAGAAAAGGAATGTGTGTATTTTTGTGCATGTGATTCCCTAATTTTAATTACCTAGTCATGCTTACGAGGAAGCCCAGTCTTACACTATAAAAGTACTTCCTTACATCCCACAAGGATGTTTCCTTATGAAGCTTCAAACTATAACCTCTAGTTATAAAGCCACCCCTACTACAATACCGCTAGCTGACCACTCTGTCAAAACCGTGAGGAAATTTAAAAACCATGCCCATATTCTCCTTGTCCTTCTAGTTTTAAGTAATGATAAGTCTAATTTCCTCATCCTTTCCTCTTTACTAAGATTGAGTATCCTTTTCACTAGCTCTGCATCATGCATTTGAGCTCTTTCCAGTTTATATCTAAGCTTTTTCCAAATGTGTATTCCAAAAGGGTGCTGTTTGTTAAGGCTTTTGGCTCACATAAGTCACAAAAATATTTCTGAACATTTTCTTGTCCATGTACCTGGAGACCACCCTTATGTTAGCTAAGAAAAGATATGGTTAGGAATTTCTTTGTGATCACACTATTATATTTTTATCACAAGTATAGCAGTTACATAGTCATCTGTGTAGTAAAAATCATCATAATACTTAATTCAGGTCAAGATCTCTTAGATGAGACATATAAGACAATTCATAAATGTTTGGCAAGCACAAAGATTCTTATTTCCCCTGTTTACTTACATAATACTTTTGCCACATTTTAATAATTCTCTATTAATTATGTTTATCACATTGTATAAAGTTACTTCTCGAAGCAAATAAAAAAGAAAATACAAAATAAAACAAATAGAAAATTAAGAAAAAAAACTTCTTCTTCTGATCGGTTTTATGTTGATAAGGAACTGACAATCTCTCTCTCCATTACTTTAAATGTGTAAGTAATTGAATTTTATTAACATTATTGTTACTGTTGTTACTCCATATTTATACCTCTTCCTATTGATATAAGAAACTTTCGATTTGTAGGACAGGACTTCCTAGCTTGGTGCTTCCAGCCACAAAGGTCACAAATCTGAGTTAATTTCAGCTTTTACTATAGCTTTAGAGTTGGAGATGATGGATCTAAAGCTTTAATACAATGCTAATCCACCAGTAACCTGCACACACTTTTTCTCCTATAACTTTGAACAAAGATTAGTTAAGAAAACGTGGTAATGCTGTCAGAC
>JAXCGZ010017923.1:10000-25000 GCA_037179515.1 Halocaridina rubra | reverse complement strand
CAAATCTGCCAGTATGTTTACTCCTAGATCTCTCTCATTTTCTGTCTCTTGAAGTTGTACTCCAGCCACCGAGTAGTCAAGCTTGGGCCTTCTTACACTTGTACCCATTCTCATTACCTTACATTTTGAAGTATTGAATTTCATTAGCCACTTTTCTGACCACTCATGCAGATTATTTAGATCCTCCTGAAGTTCTCTACCATTGTTCTCGTTTTTTACTTTCTTCACAATCTTTGCATCATCTGCAAACATATTCATGAATGAATTTACAGACTCTGGTAGGTCATTTACATATACAAGGAACAAAAGTGGCCCTAAAACTGAACCCTGTGGAACTCCACTACTAACTCTTCTCCATTCAGACACTGAGTGTCTTACTCTAACCCTCTGTTCCCTTCCTTCTAAGTAAGTTTTTATCCATTCCAAAACATTTCCACCTATTCTAGCCATTGATTGCAGCTTCCTAATAAGTCTCCCATGTGGAACAGTGTCAAACGCTTTCTGGAAGTCTAGGAATATGCAATCTGCCCAGCCCTCTCTTTCCTGTAAGATTTGGCTTACCTCATCATAAAATTCTAATAAGTTTGTTACTGTTGATCTACCTTCTCTGAAGCCATGTTGCCTCACTGACAAAAAGTTGAAGGATTCCAAGTGAAGAGAGATATGTTTCCTTAGTAGTTTCTCCGTAACTTTGCAAACTATGCTGGTCAAGGAAACTGGTCTATAGTTTAGAGCCGTATCCCTCCTTCCCTTTTTGAAGATAGGTATCACATTTGCTTGTTTCCAGCATCTTGGAATCTCCCCCGACTCCAGTGACTCCTTAAATATGATACTTAGTGCCACTGATATTGTGTTTGCGCATTTTTTAAGCACATGCGCAAACACAATATCAGTGGCACTAAGTATCATATTTAAGGAGTCACTGGAGTCGGGGGAGATTCCAAGATGCTGTGTGTGTGTGTGTGTGTGTGTGTGTGTGTGTGTGTGTGTATGTGTGTGTGTGTGTGTGTGTGTGTGTGTGTATGTATATATGTAAATATATAACCAAATAAGCGCATTACATATGTGAAAACATGAATCATTTCTTTACCCCGACCGGAACTCGAACCTAGGACTTATGATTACTAAGTCAAGGTGCTACCACTACACCACAGAAGGTTAAAAGGAATCCAACCTTATAGCTTATATCTGCTATACTTTGGAATGAACGCATTCTAACTGAATGCCACTAAGTTCATATTACAGATTCCCCAACCTCACTCGTGGCTTCATTTTAGCATCTATTTCAATTCCCAATCTCATTCGGGCCATGAAATAACCAATTAAGCACATTACATATGTGAAAACATGAATCATTTTTTACCCCGACCGGGAGTCGAACCTAGGACTTATGATTACTAAGTCAAGGCGCTACCACTACACCACAGAAGGTTAAAAGGAATCCAACCTTATAGCTTTTATCTGCTATACTTAGGAATGAAAGCATTCTAATTGAATGCCACTATGTTCCTATTACAGATTCCCCAAGCTCACTCGTGGCTTCATTTTAGCATTTAATTCAATTCCCAATCTCATTCGGGACATGAAATAACCAATTAAGCACATTACATATGTGAAAACATGAATAATTTTTTACCCCGACCGGGACTCGAACCTTAGATTTGATATAAATATATATATATATATATATATATATATATATATATATATATATATATATATATATATATATATATATATATATATATATATATCATATATATATATATATATA
The DNA here is from genome assembly GCA_037179515.1 of Halocaridina rubra. NCBI lineage: Eukaryota > Metazoa > Arthropoda > Malacostraca > Decapoda > Atyidae > Halocaridina > Halocaridina rubra. Next base: position 23,226 of record JAXCGZ010017923.1, on the reverse strand, counting down.
TATATATATATATATATATATATATATATATATATATATATATATATATATATTTATATATATATATATATATATATATATATATATATATATATATATATATATATATATATATATATATATATATATATATATATATATATATATATATATATATATAAATCGTACAGAGATAATTTAATATATATATATATATATATATATATATATATATATATATATATATATATATATATATATATATATATATATATATATATATATATATATATATATATATTTATATATATATATATATATATATATATATATATATATATATATATATATATATGTATATATATATATATATATATATATATATATATATATATATATATATATATATATATATATATATATATATATATAAATAACACTGAACTGTTAACATACAGTCTAAAATGGAAGGAAAGCCCATTAAATAACACAACTAAAATATATATATATATATATATATATATATATATATATATATATATATATATATATATATATATATATATATATATATATATATATATATATATATATATATATATATATATATATATATATATGTACTTATTAATTTCGTGACCTAGGCTGGTCACCTTCTCAAAGTACTTTGAGAAGGTGACTAGTTTTGGTCACGAAATTAATAAGTACTTTATATATATATATATATATATATATATATATATATATATATATATATATATATATATATATATATATATATATATATATATATATATATATATATATATATATATATATATATATATATATATATATATATATATATATATATATATATATATATATATATATATATATATATATATATATATATATATATATATATATATATATATATATATATATATATATATATATATATATATATATATATATATATATATATATATATATATATATATATATATATATATATATTTATATATATATATATATATATATATATATATATATATATATATATATATATATATATATATATATATATATATTTATATATATATATATATATATATATATATATATATATATATATATATATATATATATATATATATATATATATATATATATATATATATATATATATATATCAAATTATCTCTGTATGAGAGTGCACCCGTAATGAAGATCCTTGTTGAAGTATTTTTGCATTTTTAAAAATGTCACTTTCAAAATAGATGCACCACTACGGTTTAACAAAAAATACCATTTCACTATTATAATATTTTGGGGATACAAAATGAGATTATCCTAAGTGTTTAAGAAAAAAAAAAGTGCAAAATTGAATGTTTCAACCTCATCTGTGGACGAAGCAAAGCAGGAGACTCGGCCCATTCTCCCCCTCCCCCCCACCCATCCATTTCCACCACGAGAAGGAAGACAATCCTCTGTTTCATAACCAATGGCTGAACCACATCATCTGACGCGATCATTTGGGTTGCATATAATTTCGAAAAGATTCGGAAATATCTTATTTGATATTTTGGAAATAAATGTTTTTTATTCTTTTTTCTAATGATTGTAACACCAGGACGGGGAGGGGGAGTACCCTCATCAGGCCTGGGCACGAAAAACCATAGAGTAAAAAGAAACAGAGATGGGAAGTGTTGTGACTCGTCAGATGTGAAAGAATGAGAGGAGACGTGTAACAAATATGCAAAGAGTATTCTGTGTAGATGTGTAGGCATAGAAAAGGTTCCCTAACAAAAGGATTCTGATTTTGTCGTCATGACTGACAAACACTATTAAGAGGTAGGTGTGTGCTTTTCTTCAAGGAGATCCTCTAGAATTCTTTTAATCAGTATAACCACGCCAGTTGATGTTAGGTAAAGTGGTTTCAGAAAGTCAAAAGGGACCAATTGACTGTAACCTAGATACGTATTGCATATTCTTATACCTTTTTGGGATCTTATTAGACTACTTTCTTATGTAGTCCACTTTATGGTATTTGCTTTTTCTCAATAATAATAATAATAATAATAATAATAATAATAATAATAATAATAATAATAATAATAATAATAATAATAATAATAATAATAACAATAATATTAATAATAATAATATTAATAATAGTAATAATAATAATAATAATAATAATAATAATAATAATAATAATAATAATAATAATAAGAATGCTTATCAACATAACTTGAAACAAAGCATTTATTAGAGTGGGAAAAATCAGTCACCTCTTTATCACGCTTCCTGTTATTGTTCACATGATTCGTCTTATCATCAAACGAACATGTTGTGCAATTGCTCACAAAAAGCCGTATTCTTAAGTTTATGGAAGTTCATATCTTATCATGAAGGGAGTGGCACTATCAGTAAGGAATAACAGAGTGCATATATATATATATATATATATATATATATATATATATATATATATATATATATATATATATATGAATCATTTTTTTTTACCCCGACCGGGACTCGAACCTAGGACTTATGATTACTAAGTCAAGGCGCTACCACTACACCACAGAAGGTTAAAAGGAATCCAACCTTATAGCTTATATCTGCTATACTTAGGAATGAACGCATTCTAACTGAATGCCACTATGTTCATATTACAGATTCCCCAACCTCACTCGTGGCTTCATTTTAGCATTTAATTTAATTCCCAATCTCATTCGGGCCATGAAATTATCAAATAAGCACATTACATATGTGAAAACATGAATCATTTTTTTTTACCCCGACCTAGACTCGAACCTAGGATTTATGATTACTAAGTCAAGGCGCTACCACTACACCACAGAAGGTTAAAAGGAATCCAACCTTATAGCTTATATCTGCTATACTTAGGAATGAACGCATTCTAACTGAATGCCACTATGTTCATATTACAGATTCCCCAACCTCACTCGTGGCTTCATTTTAGCATTTAATTCAATTCCCAATCTCATTCGGGCCATGAAATTATCAAATAAGCACATTACATATGTGAAAACATGAATCATTTTTTTTTACCCCGACCTAGACTCGAACCTAGGATTTATGATTACTAAGTCAAGGCGCTACCACTACACCACAGAAGGTTAAAAGGAATCCAACCTTATAGCTTATATCTGCTATACTTAGGAATGAACGCATTCTAACTGAATGCCACTATGTTCATATTACAGATTCCCCAACCTCACTCGTGGCTTCATTTTAGCATTTAATTCAATTCCCAATCTCATTCGGGCCATGAAATTATCAAATAAGCACATTACATATGTGAAAACATGAATCATTTTTTTTTACCCCGACCGGGACTCGAACCTAGGACTTATGATTACTAAGTCAAGGCGCTACCACTACACCTACCACCTTCTGTGGTGTAGTGGTAGCGCCTTGACTTAGTAATCACAAGTCCTAGGTTCGAGTCCCGGTCGGGGTAAAAAAAATTGATTCATGTTTTCACATATGTAATGTGCTTATTTGATAATTTCATGGCCCGAATGGCCCGAGTCATGTTTTCACATATGTAATGTGCTTATTTGATAATTTCATGGCCCGAATGGCCCGAGTCATGTTTTCACATATGTAATGTGCTTATTTTATAATTTCATGGCCCGAATGAAATTGGGAATTGAATTAAATGCTAAAATGAAGCCACGAGTGAGGTTGGGCAATCTGTAATATGAACATAGTGGCATTCAGTTAGAATGCGTTCATTCCTAAGTATAGCAGATATAAGCTATAAGGTTGGATTCCTTTTAACCTTCTGTGGTGTAGTGGTAGCGCCTTGACTTAGTAATCATAAGTCCTAGGTTCGAGTCCTGGTCGGGGTAAAAAAAAAAATGATTCATGCTTTCACATATGTAATGTGCTTATCTAGTTTTATATATATATATATATATATATATATATATATATATATATATATATATATATATATATATATATATAGATTATATATATATATATATATATATATATATATATATATATATATATATATATATATATATATATATATATATATATAGATATATATATATATATATATATATATATATATATATATATATATATATATATATATATATATATATATATATATATATATATATATATATATATATATATATATATATATATATATATGGAATGAACGCATTCTATATATATATATATATATATATATATATATATATATATATATATATATATATATATATATATATATATATATATATATATATATATATATATATATATATATATATATATATATATATATATTCAAATGATCAAGAACGACTTTTTATATATACACAGAGGATTTATTTAAAGCATTAAAATATTTAAAAAATTAAACAATAACAACAAACAAAAAGAATATCATAACTATACAATAGCATAAAATGCTAATTTATATAGTATTAAAAAAACAGGATCCTCTCTCTCTCTCTCTCTCTCTCTCTCTCTCTCTCTATATATATATATATATATATATATATATATATATATATATATATATATATATATATATATATATATATATATATATATATATATATATATATATATATAAAGAGAGAGAGAGAGAGAGAGAGAGAGAGAGAGAGAGAGAGAGAGAGAGAGAGAGAGATTGGTATTAGTCTTATCAATGGATTGCACTCACTTTTAGATAACATTATCATAGGGTTCGTTAATCATTTTATGTTCATATTAGAGGAGGCAAAGCTGGTAGTAAGGTCTTTTGTGTGTGTGTGATTACCTAATTGTGATTACCTAATTGTGTTTACGGGAAAGAGCCGAAAGCTCGTATCTTCCCGTCTCCTGTGTGTGTGTGTGTGTGTGTGTGTGTGTGTGTGTGTGTGATTACCTAATTGTGTTTACGGGAAAGAGCCCGTGTGTGTGTGTCCACTCTTAATATTAAGGAATATACATTACAAAAAGTAACTGTTTTTCTATATTTGTAATCTAAGATAGACGCTGATCATGAAAATCATTGTTTTTTTTCTAGCAATTCCGTAATTATTTTTTTTATTGTCTTTGATAAAATTGATCTAAGCTAATATGTGTCTCAGTATCCCAGAGTTCGTCATGAACGTAAGTGGAGTCTCTATTTATATTGGGAATTATTCTATACATCAGATATAAACAAAGGTATAGAAAAAAAAATTGAAGGACGTGAAAATATTTGGATTACTGTGGCCGTATCAGATCATTTTCATGCTAGGGTGCGCTTATCGTCACCTCAAACCACCTTCCAATTCATTCAACCCTATTTATTGAAATATTCAGCATTATGTACTAACGCTGCAAACCCGTTTTTATATACTAGATGACATTAATGATAACTTGGTCTCGAGAGATAACACTATGAAGGTGATTAATATTGTGAAGTTAACACAAATAGTGACAAAACCAATTCATATATAACAACCCTTAATTTCGCATCTTTGATATAATCCTTTGAGCAACAAAAAAAGTGGAAAGTATATCCTTTTCCGACGTAGTTCCTAGCTTGTTTGCAGATCCATATGTTCAGTATAAGGCTAAGCAGAAATAAGCCCAAAGAGAAGCCTCATTCAAACCACTCCGGTGCCTGAAATAATACCCCCTTGATATCTTTTGTGAAACATTAATCAACAACAGTCGTATCCTTAATATTATAAACACAAGTCGAAATTTTAATACAAATCTTTCATGGATGCGTTTCTCAATTGTGCACTCATTATAACAAGAAATATAACACACACCCCATCAGCCCATCAGAATAGTAAATGTAATCAAATACAAGCAGAAGCTAAAATGAACAGATTTGATGTGAATCTACATGAGTGATATAAAACAGTAAAGAAACGTGTCAATTCCTTCATTGATATCACCAATAGCATTATAACGAAAAACAATATGTCTCTAAAGAGTAATTCGCAAGACAATTAAAATATCAGTTAGTCAAAAAACAAAGGAAAATCCAGCAATTATTTTGCAAAAGTTAGAAAAAAACACATATGAAAAAAAAACACAAGAGAATTTCAACTCAATTAACATGTGTAACTACTTAAAAAAAATAATTTTCCAGTTTAACTACAGAAGAGCAATTTAAACTTTGTTCTATTGACTGTGCAAACCTAATTCTTACCAAAAAAAAAAGTCTAAAAACTCAGGTTCATATGGATCATATAATATACCCTCTTTATAATTATTGCAATAATTATAAAGACTTGCATCGTCAATAACAAGTTTCCTCATTCTTGGAAAAAATCTCATATAAATTCTTTACATGGGAATGGTGATAGAGGAGAAGTAAAAAATTATAGTCCCATTTCCCCACTACCCATTTTTTTTTTCTAAAATATTAAAGATATATGTCTCTAACTAGCTAATTGAATTCCTGGAGACAATAAGACAATTATATGAAAATAAACATTAATTTAGACCATAATTATAATCAGAACTGCACTTCTTAAAGGTACTAACACAATTTACATTGATATAGATAAGAAAAAAATCTCCCTACTGCTATTTTTGGATTTGTCAAAACCCCTTTAACAATGCAAGCCATGAAATTCCTCTTAGTAAGTGTATCAAATTAAACACAGACCTGACATGGTTTAGAGAATATCTGTCTAATCGATATCAGTCAATCCATCTTGACAACATTAATTCTAATCAAAATTAGGTATCGCTTAGTATTTCCGAAGGATCGAGCCTTGGTCCAATGTTCTTCTCTTTTATGTAAATTATTTAGCTATATCTATATCCGACTGTTCAGTTGTACAATATGTAAATGACACTCAGATACTTCTTGGGGGTGATATTAGTAATCTATCAGAGCTAATTTTAAGAGCGGAAAACCCTTGGTTGAAAGTTAAAACCTATATAAAGATATGGCTCTTAATTAACGAAGTAAGACCCAGTGCATGCATATTGGTTCGAGTTCTCAGACAACACAAATTCAATAAACTACAACGACTAACTTTGGTGGCAATATCTTCACACCTAGATAGATTGACAAAATCTAGGAGTTCATCTTGAGAAGTAAATGTTTGATTCCAATATAGTGGAAATCTGCATAAAGTTAACAGGAACTCTAATGAGCTGATCATGTATGAAAGGCAATTTTGAGACTACCAATTGAATAATGATTGTTCAGTCATCAGCCCTTAGTCATAATAATAATTGTACAAATGTATAGGGAGCTACAAACAAACAAACAAACATTAATTTCCATTTTTTACAATGGTTATTCAACATTAATAGTAACTTATAAGTAGACATGTAATTAAACTAATAAATAAGAGGGTAATACATATAGTTAAATTAAATGTAGCTTTCACAGAAAATAATAATGCTGTAATAAAAATTTTAACAATAATGTTAATAATAAAGTAGTAAGAATGACACTAGATACAGGATCGTTATTATCGGCATCATTTCCATATTTGTTTTCCTTACAATGAGAAAAATTAGTTCTTAATGAGCAGCAAGTATTTGTCCAAAAGAAAACTATATAGCTTGCCTTTGAAAGCTGTGAAGGAGGATGCATTTTTAAGATGCTCTGGAATATTATTCCAGAGTGTTGGCTCTTTGATAGTGATCAACTTTGAACCTGCTTCTGTGTTTGTTCTGTGAATAAAGAGCTCACTGCTCTGTCTTGTGTTGGTTCCCCTTATATTCCTGACTGTTTTTAAATCAAATAGCCAGCTAGGATAATGATGGTCCAAAATTTTGAATACAAAAACATAAATAGCATAAGCGACCTTGTTTTCTGCCCGCAGCAACCCAAGTTTATTGAGAGCTGGTGTGATGTGGTCATATTTTCTTATTCCTCCCAGGGCAACTCGAGCTGCTAAATTAATAAGCTTCTGTATTCTGTTTATTTGAGTCTTAGTGGTAGCTCCCCAAACAGTTGTGCAGTAATTAATGTGACTTAGGGCTAGAGATTCAACAACAGTTATTCTAGTGGTAGCCTCAAAATTGTCTTTTATACATGATAAGTACATTAATATTCCTGTGACCTTTTTGCATACTTTGTCTGTGGGAATCAAACAACATGTGGTTATCAAAGTGAATTCATAGGTTTTTGACTGTTTTGCTAGGTGTGATAATATTGTCGCAAAAATTAATTGTTGTGTTTTCTGGAATTTGTGCTATGTGGAACCTTGAACCAATAAACATGCATTGTGTTTTACTTTCGTTAATTAACAGCCCAATTTCTTGAAAATAGGTTTTAATTTTTGACAGAGTGTTTTCTGCTCTTAAAGTTAGCTCTGGGAGATTATTAATATCACCACCAAGGAGTAGCTGAGTGTCATCTGCATATTGTACAACTAGACAGTCAGAAATGAAAGAAGATTGATCATTTACATAAATGGAGAAGAGGATAGGACCAAGTACTGATCCCTGTGGAACACCAAATGATACATTTTTTGGCGCAGAGATAATGTTGTTAAGACGTATAGACTGTTTACGATTAGATAGATACTCACTAAACCAGCTCGGATCAATATTTAAGTTAGTACATTTACTTAAAAGAACTTCATGGCTTACACTGTGGAAGGCTTTTGATAAGTCCAATAATACAAGTAGAGATATTTTTTTCATATCTATATTATTATAGATACTATTCGTAACTTTGAACAGTGCAGTTTCCATAGAGAGTTTCGGTCTGAAACCATGTTGGTTAATAGATAATAGTCTATTTGACTCTAAATATGACATAAGTTGGCATGCAACAATTTTTTCTAATATTTTAGAGAAAATGGGTAGGAGGGAAATGGGACGATAGTTTGTCACATCTTCTCTGTCCCCCTTTTTATGCAGAGGTATTACATGTGATATTTTCCAAGAGTCAGGAAACTTTTTAGTAACAATGGAAGTGTTCATAATAGTTAGAATATAGGATGCAATCATGGGTAGAGCATCTGTGATGAACTGAAATGGTATACCATCTGAACCGTAAGAGCCAGAGTTTCTTAGGCTCTTTGTGGTAAGAATTAGGGTAGCACAATCTATAGGAGTTATCTTGAAGTACTCTCTTGTGTTTACATTGAAAGAATTGTCATTTAAGCAATTACTCATATTCACTGAGTTGATGTTTTCTTGAGTTTTTTCATATGTATTTTTGCCAACGTTAGCAAAATAGTTATTAAAGTTTTCCGCTTTGTCTTTCAACTCCGTAATATTTTCATTACTTTCTGAGGCACTCTTTTCATTTGGTATCATGCTTCTTATCACTTTCCATGTTGCTGCTTTATCATGTCTAGAGTCATTAAATTGTCTTTTGTAAAAGTCTCTTTTACTTACATTGATGAGAGATCTGACACGTTCCTTTTCTGTCTTATAACGTTCTCGGAGTGTCATATCATATCTATTCATTTTTTGCTCTTTTTGTATTTGATTTCTGATTTGCATTGCCTCTTTGATGTCATTAGTTAGCCAGGGGGCTGAGGGGCTGGTTATTTTTCTTGTCACAATGGGTGCACAACTATCTAAGCATTCAAGGAAGACTTTTGTTAGAATCTCAACCTGCAAATCGACGTTATCTGTGTATTTAATTCTGTTAAGTACATTTGTGTTGTTGATTAATGTTTCACAAAAGATATCAGGGGAGTAATTTTTTAGACTCCAGAATGTCTTGGACAAAGGCTTCCTTTTGGGCTTGTTTATGTTTAGCATAGCAATGTTCAGACTTAGATAAAAAGAGCACATATATTTATGCATTTTGTAGCTCGAGTAGCCCTGGGAGGAATAAGAAACTATGACTACATCACATCGGCGCTCAATAAAGTTGGATGGCTGTGTTGGCATAAAATAATATCGCTTAAGCTTTTTATAAATTTGTATGTAACATTTGGAATCATCATTTTCCAAGCTGACAAATGAATTTGTTAAAAATCAGTGACATAAAGGGGAAACATATACGTTGGCAGGTTTATGAGAGATTAAGATTAGACGATCATCACTATGGGATGATATTCCGGGGCATGTTAACGATTCATTTTTCTTCCTTGCTTTCAAAGGCAAACTATATAGTTTTGCATTAGACAGTTGGAGATACAGTTCATACAACGATCAAACTAAGTAGTTTAATGTAAATATCCAAGAGCTGATTATCCTGTCTGTACCTTGGTATAACTGTCTTTGATCTTCATGGCAGATTTTACTCAATATATTTTTAAACCTGTATAATCTTTAAGCTTATTCATTAATTATACTATTGTCATTATTATTGACAATGCAAAAATAGTGACCTTGATGATAACAGTTATAGCTATTGTCAATGTTGCAATTTACTGGTTAATGATATATTTACGAATGTGATGAGGAAGTATATGAGGGTGTTTGGAATGAAAGTGGAAGCAAGGGATAGGGTGATGTAAAGACAACACATCCGCTGTGGCGACCCCTGATGGGAGAAGCAGAAAGATATTATTATTATTATTATTATTATTATTATTATTATTATTATTATTATTATTACTATTATTATTATTATTATTATTATTATTATTATTTCTCATTGCAAGGGGGTGGCAGAGTCAAAGGACGCGCACTCAACACGAGACAAGACGCGCCTCAATCACTTCTCTTTAACATCAGGGGGAAAAAGCGTCGCCACAAATCCCTGCCAACCATCCTTTTTTGGTCATCCATAGGGTAGGTGAGCGAGGATCTTCTGCCTTGAGTTCCGACAGCCGCAGCTTGTTTGCCACCACCACCACGTAATTATATGACAACCTCTTACACTGTCTGTCATAGTTAACTGTGCTAGCCGGTACGACAAATCCCTTTGACCCAATTTACTAAACACAATCCTCTATCCTTTATTCATATCGTTTGCACTCCCTATTCCCTACTCCACTGACATACCACATGCATGCAATGCTCTAGTCACATCATCAATCCATATCATTCTAGGCCTTTCTTTTGGCTTTACTCCAACATCTTTTGCAATCCACAATCTCTTTGCTAGTCATTCATCATTCATCCTTTCCATGTGTGCAAACTAACTCAATACTCTCTGAGCTAGCTTAGCCAACAGTTTTTTCGTTCTGTGCCTCACCTCCCCATTTTTCACTCTATTCTATTCTATATGATAAATCATACTTCTCAAATTCCTCATAGCCATTACATTTATCCTGTTCTATTAGTTCTCTCTAACATTAGAAGTCAAGGAAGGCTAAAAACAATATTCTGCTTCTAATAGAGATGCGGTGTTTAAGAAGTATCATTGCTGAATGTAGAGTAGATAGGATGGATTCGGTTTTACGTCACGAACTCCCTTTTCTACTAAGGGCTAGGACGGTTGCCTTCTTACGAAGGACTTGTTTTGGCAGATGCAATCGTTACCCTGAGTGTATGCCCTTACTAACCTCAGTCCGTGACGGGGCGCGAACCTTCGACCTGCTGCCTCAGAGTCGCAGACGCTACCATTTTGTCACGGAGACTACGAATGTAGAATAGATAGAGTGAGATATGAAGAGATCAGGAAGCTGTCGGGTGTATGTCTGTTAACTTGTTTAATTTTAATGTTCTACATATATTTGTGTCCACTTGTAAGTGAACAGCAATATTTGATTCCTTATAATAGAAAATCATATATCTTTTATATTCATGTATCATTCAAGCTTATCTAACAGTAACTAAAGAACAGTATGATGATGATGATGATGATGATGCCGATAAGTACTATTATTATTATTATTATTATTATTATTATTATTATTATTATTATTATTATTAGTAGTAGTAGTAGTAGTAGTAGTAGTAGTAGTAGTAGTAGTAGTAGTAGTAGTAGTAGTAGTAGTAGTAGTAGTAGTAGTAGTATAGTGGCTAATAACAGCAACAGCAGCAGCAGCAGTTGTAGTAGTAGTAGTAGTAGAATTAGCAGTAGTAGTAGTAGTAGCAGTAAAAATAGTAGTATTAGTGTTCATCAACATCACCTTCATTATTATTATTATTATTATTATTATTATTATTATTATTATTATTATTATTATTATTATTATTATTATTATTATTATTCCTTAGATTCTGTTTTCCTTTATTTATTTGTTCAGTTGTTTGCTTATTAAATGTACTTATAAGTTTTGTTTAAATGAAAATAAAAATATTGACAAAAGGTAAAATACCAACTCAAGTACAATATCATTTTGTTTCTCTAAGAATAATTATGACAATATAATTTTTTTTTCCATTAAAATGCAGTATCTTCCTTTTTTAGTCAACTACAAATTCAACCCCCCCCCCCGAAAGGTAATCGTTCTGAGATTCTAGAGGTATAGCTTCTAATTGACTTTTGTTCTTTCGCCCCTTTAGAAGTATATTCAAGTCTCCACTACTGTTACCTGCATTCCTCATCGCAGTTGCCAATTCCGTCATGGTGAGTTAATTCACCCTGTGACTTTCAATATTATATATGTTTTCTAATGGTGCTTGAAGAAACGTGTCATATGATATATACAATGATATTTATATTTACATGTTTTCATATGATAGAAACTGTAAGATAATTACAATTGTTCATCACATTAACTAAATAATTTTATGTATCCTTCAAAACGTCTTGCTTGCATAGTCTCTTTACATTAACTACAGTCTAAAGTGTGTAGCATGCTGTCCAATACCTTTTTTTTCTTAATCTACAACTCTCTTTTTTTTCAGGATGAAGAAAGTTACATGAGCTGCAACATATGTATGGAGCACTTTGATGACGAAATAAGACCTCGCATGCTTCCCTGCGGACACAATCTTTGCGGTTCTTGCATCACAAGGACTATAAAAGAAGAAAAACTTGTATGTCCACATTGCCAAAAAGAACACTTTGCTCCAGATTGTCATTATTTTTCAATTAATTTTGCCTTGGAAGCTCTCATCAGGAAGATTAGAAAAACAACGACAGAGACCCATGCAGCGCCATCGCCCCCCATCGCATGTAGCTCAAACCAGACTGGGGGTTCATTAATTGCTTTTTTGAATAAAGAAAAAACTGCTCTCCTTAGTGGGATCAATCAGAACAGAGAGTTACGATCAGATCTAAAGAAATATGAATCTTATTTGTGTGGGATAAAAGATTTCCATGAAGAACTTCTTTCAACTCTACGTCTCCTTCTCATGAGGAACGAAGAGGTCATAGAACAAATGGACACTGAGCTCAAACGATTGCAGGAGATGGTGAAAAAAGGAGAGGTCCATGAAGAACAAGT
>JAXCGZ010017923.1:0-5000 GCA_037179515.1 Halocaridina rubra | reverse complement strand
ACTTGATCAACCAAAACTTGGAATGAATTCAATGAAGACATTCTTGGCAAATGCTTTCGCTGTTGTTCGTCCTACGACGGTCATAGAATTTCACCTCTCGCGTCGTAGTACGGATGCCCCCGACAGTCTCTTCTAATCATTATCTCGGTCCCCAGAGCCAATCAGAAATGAGACCGAGATCATCTTTCATTATTCCATGCAGTTATCTCCAAATTCAAAATGAGTATAATTGGGTTACTTGATATTACAACTATCTCTTTTCTATCTTCATCATTTCCATATTTCTTCTCTTTTTTTCCTTTTGGTATTTTTTCTTTCTTTCCCTCTTTAATATCCTGTTCATTTTCTTTGTTGTCTGGTTTTTCTTCATCATCAGCATTTTCTTTTTCCTTTCATGTTTTCTCTTTTAGTCTTTTTTTTTGTCCTTTCCTTTTCTTTTCTCTTAATCGATTTATTCTTTTTTATTTTTTTTATCTATATCTTATCTTTTTCTGCTTCTCATATATAGCATTGTTTGAGTTCAGTGACTCAAAGAAAATCGAACTCAAAGAGATATTTCAAAATTATGCGACTCATCAGCTAATGATGATGATGATGTTTGTGACAGGGATGATGATGATGATGGTGGTAACGGTCATGAAGACGGTGGCGAGGAGAATGATGATGACGATAATGATGTTAAATATAAAATATACGGTCCAGGCAATTTGCTTAGTGGTACTCGTGTAATGTTACTTATACTCGTCTAATGCTTTGGTGCATCTGTTAATTCATGTCATAAGAATTCTGCATTTGTTCCCTCTCGTTATTTTGAATGACTTTCAGTGCTTAGTTTCACATAGAAGAAAAAAGTACAAAAAATGAAAGAATGCCAATATTGGAGTGCAGATTTGCTTAATATTTTTTTTTCTTCAAAATAATCATGATGGTTATCAAACTTTAAGAGTTCTTGTTCTCTTTCCTGTCAGATTTGTTATCATGTCAAACCAGATTATTATTAAACTCTCTCTCATACTGTAAAGGAAGATACACAAGTTTTAACATATCTTAATGAAAGGTGAATAGACTCAATCTACACTTATCAAAGAGGTCATAAACTTAAACTGAACCTACGAATAAATTGACAAGAATAAGTAGGACTGAATCAATATAATATGTTCAATACTAATGCAATTGACAAGAGCATAAAGTTGACCCCATGCCACTAGAGAACTGTTTGGTATGAGAAGAAAATTCTGTAATTGCAGAAAAATGGTTGAAAGTGAAGCTAATTTGGCAAAATCATTTTGAGATAGATAGATAGATAGAGAAAGAGAGAGAGAGAGAGAGAGAGAGAGAGAGAGAGAGAGAGAGAGAGAGAGAGAGAGAGAGAGAGGAGAGAGAGAGAGAGAGAGAGAGAGAGAGAGAGAGAGAGAGAGAGAGAGAGAGAGAGAGAAATGAGGCTTGGAGACACTACATCAGTTAAAGCAAAGAGAGACTGTTATTACCAAGCAATGGTTTCTTTTGTAATTCACACTGTGAAAACAATATTATTATAAATATTACTTCTTGCAAATAAAGACATGATAATGGCTGTTATGAAGTTTTATTCTCCATAAGCTTTTGGCTAAATTATCAAGAATGAAATTTCTCTTTTTCAATGCACATTCCAATGATTATTAATTTTATTTCAATACTGAGTATATAAATAAAAGGCTCTGCAGAATGTACAACTTTTTTTTAATATTATAAGGAATCACAGCTATTTGTTAGCTATAATTTTTCTTACTCTCACAATAACACAATGTTGTATCTTCATCAATATTCTTCCACCATTTAATGTAAATTTAATTATGCTAAATACAGGATGGAGGTTTAATGATAACCCCGAGTACAAAAGAAATGGAGGGTTAATTATAACTCCAAAAAAATGAATATGGAGATTTATTGAAAAATACTGAAAATATTTATGGAGGTTTGTAAATAATTTCAAACAAGAAATATTCAGATTGACAATAAGGCTAAATGATGATTATGCAGATCTAATGAGAAATTTAAATAATGTATATGGAGGTGTAATGATACCTCCCACTGGAGAAAATTTAGGCGTTTTGATGATATATCTTAATAATGGATATATACACTTAATGATAACCCCAAATTCTAAATGTATTGCTTCAATAACTCCAAAGAATGAATTTGTAGCTTTAATGATAACTCCAAAGAATGAAATTGTAGCTTTAATGATAACTCCAAAGAATGAATTTGTAGCTTTCATGACACCTCCAAAGAATGAATTTGTAGCTTTAATGATAACTCCAAAAAATGACTTTGTAGCATTAATGATAACTCCATATAATGAACCAGTAGCATCATTGATAACTCCCAGTAACGAATATGGAGGTTAAATGAAAACAATAAAATAATGGAGGTTCATTAACCCTAAATAATGTTTATGGAATTCTAATGATAACTCTTATTGCAATGTAAGTGCATGAATGTATACTTTTAGACTTAGTATGTGTACTTATTAATTTCTATCATGCATACACGTATAGTCGTATGTATAATATGTAGTTTATTATGAAGGCTGGCTGTAGAAGACTTGGAGAAAGGAATGTAGGTCACTAATGGATTTTAGCCATTAACCCTTCACCTCCTTGATAACGCTTATTGCATCGCCTTTTTGAACAAAGAACCGTTGTAAGCAAGTCATAACTCAACTTAGTCCTAGTACCAAGGACCCCAACAAACTAGAGGAGTTTGTGGGACTTTCTTACAAAAAGTCAGTTGCCGTCGTGAGATGCTACGAGGCACTCATTCTTACTGTGTTTGTTGACAGTACTTATAAGTTTGTTAAAGAGTAGTTAGTTGCTGTCGTGAGATGCTACGAGGCACTCATTTTTACTGTGTTTGTTGACAGTACTTATAAGTTTGTTAAAGAGTAGTTAGTTGCTGTCTTGAGAGGCTACGAGGCACTCATTTTTACTGTGTTTGTTGACAGTAGTTATAAGTTTGTTAAAGAGTAATTAGTTGCTCTCGTGAGACCTTACGAGACACTCAAGTAGAAAACGTAATAGAGATACGTGGATCAGAAGAAGATTCGGATTCCCGTGATTGCTGACGACATCAGGGTTATCCGGATAGATGAGTACAGATGTATTGTATTTCTAACAATATTTATAACTACGTGTGAGGGACAGAATGAGCTCATTTAATTGAACACTCGTAGGTAGAATGTATGTTAGAAAATTTATTATTCTGTATGAGGAAGTTTTAATTTAAGGTGAGGAGAGTTTATTTAAATATTCACATATCAGCAGTTCATAAACCCCCTTATAAAATATTTGCATGTATGTCTATGCATGTAATATTAATTATATTTTATTGGTAGAGGATTTAATTTGAGATCGTGGTAGGCCTCTACTGAAGCCGTGTCAGGATTTCCGAATTTAGGGGGTTATTAGATCGAAGGGTAATAACACACAGGAAATCCTCCACACACATATATATATATATATATATATATATATATATATATATATATATATATATATATATATATATATATATATATATATATATATATATATATATATATATATATATATATATATATATATATATATATATATATATATATATATATATATATATATATATATATATATATATATATATATATATATATATATATATATATATATATATATATATATATATATATATATATATATATATATATATATATATATATATATATATAACACCTGGTAACAGATAAGAAATGTTAATTTGGCGCCACCATCTCGTAATAGAAAAAAGAAAGAAGAAGAAGCGTCCAGAAATGTAAACAAACACCTCATGTGTATTATTTTCTTGTGTCACTACTACTACATTTGAATTGTTTTTTTTTAATATATTTTGTACCCATGAGAGCCAGAAAATGTAAGTAATATATATTGTCAGTATACATTGGTAAAAATGTATAGATAGATTTATTAGATAATAATAGTTTTAAGGTAAAATTCATGTGTAAATAGAGTCGGTGTTTTGATGACGCCTTTACTGGTAGGCCATGTTTGAACAACATGTACATGAAGCAGACTTGCTGAAAATAAGTTCATTGAATATTATGGAATGACAGACTTGTTATTTTTACTTAAGATTTGTGTAGCCTATTGTATAAATATTTCTCTTAGTCTCACCATGTCTCAGGCTGTAATTAAAAAAAAATAGCCTTGGCTACTTTAGGTTTTGATAATTCCATTTTTTTTTAGCTTTTATTTCCTAGTCACTAGGCCTGGCTTCGAGTGATATTATTAAACAATTTTTATTTCTATAACTTTAGGCCTAGCTAGGCCAGATTAGTCTTAATAGATATACCTCAGATGATTAATTAAAATACCTAATTATAATTTGTTATTTTCTTATAATTATAACTTTTGCACTACTTTATTATTTGTTTGTTTATTTAATCTCATATTTATGTCTCAAGTTTTTTTTTTTTTATAATTTATTCAGATAACTGTACATGGGGACATGTGCACATGGGCACTCCCAGTCATATTGCAGTTGATAAACATTACAATATATTTGGTTATGTATAAATAACATACTAATAGAATTTGCAATTAATTTTAAATATCATAGCAAGTAATTAATAATGAAATATAGTGTAATAATCGAAGAGTACTTGAAGAGTAATCATTGTGACAATATTTTCAATAGCCCTTGTTGAGTGCTATCATTTAAGTTACATTTCACTTTCCAACGGTACTACTGCAGACAATTTGAAGCAGATATAGAATAACAATTTTCAGGTTAGAATAATAAGTAGGTAAATATACATATATATACACATACACATATACATATACATACATATATACATATATATACACACACATATATATATATATATATATATATATATATATATATATATATATATATATATATATATATATATATATATATATATATATACACATACACATACATACATATATATGCATGCA
>JAXCGZ010017922.1:20000-25000 GCA_037179515.1 Halocaridina rubra | reverse complement strand
AAGTTGGGGAGTTAGGGGAGGAATGGGGGTTGATGAAAGAAGGTTTTGTGGGACATGCGAGTGATGTGTGTGGAAAGAGGTTTGTTGGAGGTGGCATGAGGAGGGGCAGTGAGTGGTGGAATGAAGGGGTGAAAATGAACGTGGAAGAGAAAAAGAGGGCTTTTGAGGAATGGCTGCAGTGTAAAAATAGGGAGAAGTATGAAAGATACAGGGAGAAAAATGTGGAAACCAAGCGGAAGGTAGAGGAAGAGAAGAGCTTGGCAAATGTTAGGTGGGGACAGGATTTTAGTAGGTCATATGAGGAGAATAAAAAGAAGTTTTGGAAAGAAGTGAAGAGAGTAAGGAAGAGTGGATCGAGGATGGAAGAGACAGTGAAAGATGTGAATGGACAGATGTTAAGAGGGACCGATGCAAGGAAAAGATGGGCAGAATATTTTAAAGAAGATAGAGAGGCAGCTATAGTGGCAGTAGGGGGTGTTCAAGTGCCAGTAATGGGAGATGAAAATGAGGGAGAGATTACAAGAGAGGAGGTGAAAAGGGCATTGTATGAAGCAAAAGCAGGTAAAGCACCTGGAATGGATGGTGTGAGAGCGGAGATGTTGAAAGAAGGGGGTGTGACTGCATTGGAATGGTTAGTGAGAGTGTTTAATATATGCTTTATGTTGTCAATGGTGCCAGTGGAATGGGTGATTGCTTGTACAGTGCCCCTATACAAAGGTAAGGGAGATGTGTATGAATGCAGTAATTTTAGGGGTATAAGTTTGTTGAGTGTGGTAGGAAAAGTGTATGGTAGGATACTGGTTAATAGGATTAGGGATAAGACTGAAAATGTGATCGCGGAAGTGCAGAGTGGTTTTAGGAGAGGTAGAGGTTGTATAGATCAGATTTTTATACTTAGGCAGTTATGTGAGAAATATTTAGCGAAGGGTAAGGATGTGTATTTTGCATTTTTGGATCTGGAGAAAGCGTATGATAGAGTTGATGGAGAGGCAATGTGGAATGTTTTGAGCTTATATGGAATTAATGGTAAATTGTTACATGCAGTGAAGAGTTTGTATGAGGGCAGTAGAGCTTGTGTTAGGGTAGGGAATGACGTGAGTGAGTGGTTTCCAGTGAGTGTGGGACTGAGACAGGGATGTGTGATGTCACCATGGCAGTTCAATTTGTATATTGATGGAGTTGTATGAGAGGTGAATGAGCGAGTACGTGGTCAAGGTTTTAGAATGGTAGATGGGGATGATAACTAGTGGGAGCTGCATCAGTTGCTATTTGCAGATGATACTGTGGTGGTGGCAGATTCAGAGGAAAAGCTGTGTCAGTTAGTGTCTGAATTTGGAATGGTGTGTGAAAGAAGGAAGTTGCGAGTGAATGTGGGAAAGAGTAAGGTTATGAGGTGTACAAGAAATGAGGATGGTCCTAGATTGAATGTTATGTTGAATGGAGAGACACTTGAGGAAGTTGATCAGTTTAAGTATTTAGGCTAGGTTATAGCTGCAAATGGTGTAGTGGAAGCAGAAGTGTGTCACAGAGTGAATGAAGGATGTAAAGTGTTGGATGCGTTGAAAGGAGTGATGAAGAATAGAGGGTTGGAAATGAATGTTAAGAAAGTTTTGTATGAGAAAGTGGTTGTGCCAACTGTGATGTATGGATCAGAGTTATGGGGTATGAAAGTAAGTGAGAGACGGAAACTAAATGTGTTTGAGATGAAATGCCTGAGGAGTATGATTGGTGTATCTCGGTTGGATAGGGTTAGGAATGAAGTGGTGAGAGCAAGAACGGGTGTGAGGAGAGAAATTGCAGCCAGAGTAGATATGAATGTTCTGAGATGGTTTGGCCATGTGGAAAGGATGGATGGTAAAAGACTGCTGAAAAAGGTGATGAATGCGAGAGTTGATAGGAGAAATGCTAGAGGGAGGTCTATGTTTGGATGGATGGATGGAGTAAGGAGAGCCCTGAATGATAGGAGAATGGATGTGAGGGAAGCAAGCGAGCGTGCTAGGAATAAGAATGAGTGGCGAGCGATTGTGACGCAGCTCTGATGGGCATCTGCTGTTGCCACGGGGCTGCATCTTACTCAAGGTAGCCCTGTGGTAGGGGCAGTAGGAGGAGTTGGCTGTTGTGAAGCGACACAGGTTGTGGAAGAGCCGTGAGGATGGGCTGAGGCACTCCAGCAGTGCCATCTGAACGGTCGCTAGCTCCTTTGTCATTGCCCATAGAGTAAAGTAATCCCCTTATTGTTTTCTTTCTTTGATGTCGGCTACCCCCTAATTAAAGGGGGAAACATCCAAGGTAGATAATAGTAGAAAATAGATATATATACGTATTTATATATATATATATATATATATATATATATATATATATATATATATATATATATATATATATATATATATATATATATATATATATATATATATATATATATATATATATAGCATACATATATATATATATATATATATATATATATATATATATATATATATATATATATATATATATATATATATATATATATATATATATATATATACATATATGTATATATATATATATATATATATATATATATATATATATATATATATATATATATATATATATATATATATATATATATATATATATATATATATATGTATATATATATGTATATATATATATATGTATATATATATATATATATATATATATATATATATATATATATATATATATATATATATATATATATATATATATATATATATATATATATATATATATATATATATATATATATATATATATATATATATATATATATATATATATTCAAATATGCACATTACCATATGTGAAACCATAAATCATCTTTTGCTACAGGCAGAGAATCGAACCTAAAACACAATTATTATGTCAAGGCTCTACCAATTACACTACTGAAGGTCTAAAAGAAGAAGCAGACCTCATAAGTAACTGGTGTGCTAGGGAATGAACGCATTGTTTTGAATGCTTTTTGGTCATATTACAGCTTCTTTCCAAACTCACACGTGACTTTGTTTTTTCATATAATGCAAATCCCATGCTATATAGGCGTCAGTTATAAACATATCACCATATGTGAAATCATGAATCGTATTTTGCCCCTGGCCGGGCCTCGAACCTAAGATACCTAATTAGTGTGCCTAGATGCTCCCAACTACATCACTGAAGGTCAAAAAGAAGAAGCAAGCCTCAAATAACTGCTGTGCAAGGGAATGAACTCATCCTTTCTGAATGCGAGTCATGTTGGGAAGAAGCTGAAATATAAACAAAAAACATACAAAAAGAATGCGTTTATTCTCTAGCAAAGCAGTTAGTTGTGAGGTTTGCTTCTACTTTTAATCTTTCAGTGGTGTAGTGGGTAGAGCCTTGGCACACTAATTATGTGTCATAATCTTGAGCACCGGCCAGAGGCAAAATACGATTCATGATTTCACATATGGTAAAGTGTTTATTTGATTATTTTTGATGCCTATATAGAATGGGATTTTCATTAAATGCAAAAACGAAACCACTAGTGAGTTAGGGAAGAAGATGTGATATGAACAAAAATCATTCAGAAACAATGCGTTCATTCCCTAGCACAGCAGTTAGTTGTGAGGTTTCCTTCTTCTTTTGGACCTTCAGGAGTGATGTTGGTAGCTCCTTGGCACACTAATTATGTGCCTTAGGTTCGAGTCCCGGTCAGGGACAAAATATGATTTATATATATATATATATATATATATATATATATATATATATATATATATATATATATATATATAT
Organism: Halocaridina rubra; assembly: GCA_037179515.1. NCBI lineage: Eukaryota > Metazoa > Arthropoda > Malacostraca > Decapoda > Atyidae > Halocaridina > Halocaridina rubra. The sequence goes on along the minus strand of JAXCGZ010017922.1, from coordinate 21,205 downwards.
ATATATATATATATATATATATATATGTCTACCTATCTATCTATCTATCTATCTATCTATCCAGCAGGCCCGGATACCCAGAAAGCATTAGAAGGAGAAAAACAGTAGTTTTAGGACAAGGCAGCAATAAGAGAATGATGAATAATAAGGAAAGACATGCTGAAAGAATAGTCTAAGAAATATAGACCTAGAAATATTGCGGGATTAGGTCATGAGAAGACAGTAGATCGATTTTTTAAAGGAAAAAAGGTCGTAAGAGTCTGGGAAGACAAAAGGAGGAAGAGAGTTCCCGAGTCTGGAAGTGGAAGGAAAGAAGGATTCCTGCATCGACCAATATCTTAACTACCAAGCTCATAGAGTATCACTGTGACGAGGCGCTTGGCGTATGTTACTTTGCCTCGCCAGCTGGGGAGGAATGCATCTCGCCAGTTCATCAGAACAACTATGGAATAGTACCAATAGAAAGGAATAAGAGATGTTACCTTTTAAAGAAGAGAAAAAGAGTCCAGATTGGTAGTAAGAGAAGGGTCATTTATAAGCCTGATGGCCTTAGATTCAACCATATCAAGGAGATAAGTATAAGAAGAAGTACTTCAGATGTGATAGCAGCATTCCAAGCAGGGACGGATGAGGCTTTTATTGATTTTTAATACTTGAGAAGAAGAAATGTAGTTATGAAAATGAAACATAGCTCCCAAGTCTTTGGTTGCAGCTTTAGAAATATAATTTATGTGATTCCTAAAAGACAATTCACAGGCTATCTGAATTCTTAAAATGTTTATAGTGTCAAGACACTTTTCGCCATTTCCAAAGGCAATAGATTTATCAGGATGAGAAGATAATGAAATAGCCAGACACGGTGTATTGAAGGCTTTAGATTTTACTAAATACTGGTGCCCCTCTTGCATACTCTCTGTAAGTTGGAGGTGACAGTTGAAGAAATTGTAATACGAGACTGATTCCAGTAGCAGATGTAGGTCGCGAGGAGAGCGCAAAGGAAACATGAAGGGTTAAATCGTCGGCAAAGGCAAGGAGAAGAGAAGAAGATTGGAACTGGAGAAGACCATTGATGAGGAAAAGGAAAAGGGTAGGTGAAAAACCGAGAGCTGTAGAACAACAATAGTAACAGGGAATAATCTAGATGTTATGCCGTCAACAACCACAGATATAAAATGGTCTGAACGAAAGATAGAAATCAGAATAGA
>JAXCGZ010017922.1:0-15000 GCA_037179515.1 Halocaridina rubra | reverse complement strand
ACAGGTATGATAAGTATCACTAAGTATAAAATGGAACCGATCAGGAGACGGGAAGATACGAGCTTTGGGTTCTTTCCCGTAAACACAATTAGGTAATCACAATTAGGTAATCACACACACACACACACACACACACACACACACACACACACACACACACACCACACACACCGATCAGGAGACGGGAAGATACGAGCTTTGGGCTCTTTCCCGTAAACACAATTAGGTAATCACAATTAGGTAATCACACACACACACACACACACACACACACACACACACACACACACACACACACACACACACACACTTGAAAAAGCACATAGCTAAGCTTGAAAAAGTTCAAAGACATGCCACGAAACTGGTGCCAGAAATACGCAATCTCAGTTATGATGAGAGGCTGAGGGAGTTAGACTTACCATCACTCGAAGCTAGAAGAGTGAGGGGGGATATGGTGACAGTCTTTAAATTCCTTCATGGTTATGATAGAGTGGATAGGGATCGATATTTTGATATGGCTGGCTCTAGAACTAGAGGTCATAGTTTGAAGCTTCGTAAGAAAACTTCTTCGCAGGATGTAAGGAAATACTTTTTCAGTGTAAGAGTAGTTGATAATTGGAATTCACTAAGCGAGGAGGTAGTTAATGCTATCTCAATCCATAGTTTTAAGGACAGGTATGATAAGTATCACTAAGTATAAAATGGAACCGATCAGGAGACGGGAAGATACGAGCTTTGGGTTCTTTCCCGTAAACACAATTAGGTAATCACAATTAGGTAATCACACACACACACACACACACACACACACACACACACACACACACACACACACACACACCGATCAGGAGACGGGAAGATACGAGCTTTGGGCTCTTTCCCGTAAACACAATTAGGTAATCACAATTAGGTAATCACACACACACACACACACACACACACACACACACACACACACACACACACACACACACACACACACACACACACTTGAAAAAGCACATAGCTAAGCTTGAAAAAGTTCAAAGACATGCCACGAAACTGGTGCCAGAAATACGCAATCTCAGTTATGATGAGAGGCTGAGGGAGTTAGACTTACCATCACTCGAAGCTAGAAGAGTGAGGGGGGATATGGTGACAGTCTTTAAATTCCTTCATGGTTATGATAGAGTGGATAGGGATCGATATTTTGATATGGCTGGCTCTAGAACTAGAGGTCATAGTTTGAAGCTTCGTAAGAAAACTTCTTCGCAGGATGTAAGGAAATACTTTTTCAGTGTAAGAGTAGTTGATAATTGGAATTCACTAAGCGAGGAGGTAGTTAATGCTATCTCAATCCATAGTTTTAAGGACAGGTATGATAAGTATCACTAAGTATAAAATGGAACCGATCAGGAGACGGGAAGATACGAGCTTTGGGTTCTTTCCCGTAAACACAACTAGGTAATCACAATTAGGTAATCACTCACACACACACACACACACACACACACACACACACACACACACACACACACACACACACACACACACATACACACCGATCAGGAGACGGGAAGATACGAGCTTTGGGCTCTTTCCCGTAAACACAATTAGGTAATCACAATTAGGTAATCACACACACACACACACACACACACACACACACACACACACACACACACACACTTGAAAAAGCACATAGCTAAGCTTGAAAAAGTTCAAAGACATGCCACGAAACTGGTGCCAGAAATACGCAATCTCAGTTATGATGAGAGGCTGAGGGAATTAGACTTACCATCACTCGAAGCTAGAAGAGTGAGGGGGGATATGGTGACAGTCTTTAAATTCCTTCATGGTTATGATAGAGTGGATAGGGATCGATATTTTGATATGGCTGGCTCTAGAACTAGAGGTCATAGTTTGAAGCTTCGTAAGAAAACTTCTTCGCAGGATGTAAGGAAATACTTTTTCAGTGTAAGAGTAGTTGATAATTGGAATTCACTAAGCGAGGAGGTAGTTAATGCTATCTCAATCCATAGTTTTAAGGACAGGTATGATAAGTATCACTAAGTATAAAATGGAACCGATCAGGAGACGGGAAGATACGAGCTTTGGGTTCTTTCCCGTAAACACAATTAGGTAATCACAATTAGGTAATCACACACACACACACACACACACACACACACACACACACACACACACACACACACACACACACATACACACCGATCAGGAGACGGGAAGATACGAGCTTTGGGCTCTTTCCCGTAAACACAATTAGGTAATCACAATTAGGTAATCACACACACACACACACACACACACACACACACACACACACACACACACACACACTTGAAAAAGCACATAGCTAAGCTTGAAAAAGTTCAAAGACATGCCACGAAACTGGTGCCAGAAATACGCAATCTCAGTTATGATGAGAGGCTGAGGGAGTTAGACTTACCATCACTCGAAGCTAGAAGAGTGAGGGGGGATATGGTGACAGTCTTTAAATTCCTTCATGGTTATGATAGAGTGGATAGGGATCGATATTTTGATATGGCTGGCTCTAGAACTAGAGGTCATAGTTTGAAGCTTCGTAAGAAAACTTCTTCGCAGGATGTAAGGAAATACTTTTTCAGTGTAAGAGTAGTTGATAATTGGAATTCACTAAGCGAGGAGGTAGTTAATGCTATCTCAATCCATAGTTTTAAGGACAGGTATGATAAGTATCACTAAGTATAAAATGGAACCGATCAGGAGACGGGAAGATACGAGCTTTGGGTTCTTTCCCGTAAACACAATTAGGTAATCACAATTAGGTAATCACACACACACACACACACACACACACACACACACACACACACACACACACACACACATACACACCGATCAGGAGACGGGAAGATACGAGCTTTGGGCTCTTTCCCGTAAACACAATTAGGTAATCACAATTAGGTAATCACACACACACACACACACACACACACACACACACACACACACACACACACACACACACACACACACTTGAAAAAGCACATAGCTAAGCTTGAAAAAGTTCAAAGACATGCCACGAAACTGGTGCCAGAAATACGCAATCTCAGTTATGATGAGAGGCTGAGGGAATTAGACTTACCATCACTCGAAGCTAGAAGAGTGAGGGGGGATATGGTGACAGTCTTTAAATTCCTTCATGGTTATGATAGAGTGGATAGGGATCGATATTTTGATATGGCTGGCTCTAGAACTAGAGGTCATAGTTTGAAGCTTCGTAAGAAAACTTCTTCGCAGGATGTAAGGAAATACTTTTTCAGTGTAAGAGTAGTTGATAATTGGAATTCACTAAGCGAGGAGGTAGTTAATGCTATCTCAATCCATAGTTTTAAGGACAGGTATGATAAGTATCACTAAGTATAAAATGGAACCGATCAGGAGACGGGAAGATACGAGCTTTGGGTTCTTTCCCGTAAACACAATTAGGTAATCACAATTAGGTAATCACACACACACACACACACACACACACACACACACACACACACACACACACACACACCGATCAGGAGACGGGAAGATACGAGCTTTGGGCTCTTTCCCGTAAACACAATTAGGTAATCACAATTAGGTAATCACACACACACACACACACACACACACACACACACACACACACACACACACACACACACACTTGAAAAAGCACATAGCTAAGCTTGAAAAAGTTCAAAGACATGCCACGAAACTGGTGCCAGAAATACGCAATCTCAGTTATGATGAGAGGCTGAGGGAGTTAGACTTACCATCACTCGAAGCTAGAAGAGTGAGGGGGGATATGGTGACAGTCTTTAAATTCCTTCATGGTTATGATAGAGTGGATAGGGATCGATATTTTGATATGGCTGGCTCTAGAACTAGAGGTCATAGTTTGAAGCTTCGTAAGAAAACTTCTTCGCAGGATGTAAGGAAATACTTTTTCAGTGTAAGAGTAGTTGATAATTGGAATTCACTAAGCGAGGAGGTAGTTAATGCTATCTCAATCCATAGTTTTAAGGACAGGTATGATAAGTATCACTAAGTATAAAATGGAACCGATCAGGAGACGGGAAGATACGAGCTTTGGGTTCTTTCCCGTAAACACAATTAGGTAATCACAATTAGGTAATCACACACACACACACACACACACACACACACACACACACACACACACACACACACACACACCGATCAGGAGACGGGAAGATACGAGCTTTGGGCTCTTTCCCGTAAACACAATTAGGTAATCACAATTAGGTAATCACACACACACACACACACACACACACACACACACACACACACACACACACACACACACACACACACACACTTGAAAAAGCACATAGCTAAGCTTGAAAAAGTTCAAAGACATGCCACGAAACTGGTGCCAGAAATACGCAATCTCAGTTATGATGAGAGGCTGAGGGAGTTAGACTTACCATCACTCGAAGCTAGAAGAGTGAGGGGGGATATGGTGACAGTCTTTAAATTCCTTCATGGTTATGATAGAGTGGATAGGGATCGATATTTTGATATGGCTGGCTCTAGAACTAGAGGTCATAGTTTGAAGCTTCGTAAGAAAACTTCTTCGCAGGATGTAAGGAAATACTTTTTCAGTGTAAGAGTAGTTGATAATTGGAATTCACTAAGCGAGGAGGTAGTTAATGCTATCTCAATCCATAGCTTTAAGGACAGGTATGATAAGTATCACTAAGTATAAAATGGAACCGATCAGGAGACGGGAAGATACGAGCTTTGGGTTCTTTCCCGTAAACACAATTAGGTAATCGCAATTACGTAATCACACACACACACACACACACACACACACACACACACACACACACACACACACACACACTTGAAAAAGCACATAGCTAAGCTTGAAAAAGTTCAAAGACATGCCACGAAACTGGTGCCAGAAATACGCAATCTCAGTTATGATGAGAGGCTGAGGGAGTTAGACTTACCATCACTCGAAGCTAGAAGAGTGAGGGGGGATATGGTGACAGTCTTTAAATTCCTTCATGGTTATGATAGAGTGGATAGGGATCGATATTTTGATATGGCTGGCTCTAGAACTAGAGGTCATAGTTTGAAGCTTCGTAAGAAAACTTCTTCGCAGGATGTAAGGAAATACTTTTTCAGTGTAAGAGTAGTTGATAATTGGAATTCACTAAGCGAGGAGGTAGTTAATGCTATCTCAATCCATAGTTTTAAGGACAGGTATGATAAGTATCACTAAGTATAAAATGGAACCGATCAGGAGACGGGAAGATACGAGCTTTGGGTTCTTTCCCGTAAACACAACTAGGTAATCACAATTAGGTAATCACTCACACACACACACACACACACACACACACACACACACACACACACACACACACACACACACACACACATACACACCGATCAGGAGACGGGAAGATACGAGCTTTGGGCTCTTTCCCGTAAACACAATTAGGTAATCACAATTAGGTAATCACACACACACACACACACACACACACACACACACACACACACACACACACACACACTTGAAAAAGCACATAGCTAAGCTTGAAAAAGTTCAAAGACATGCCACGAAACTGGTGCCAGAAATACGCAATCTCAGTTATGATGAGAGGCTGAGGGAATTAGACTTACCATCACTCGAAGCTAGAAGAGTGAGGGGGGATATGGTGACAGTCTTTAAATTCCTTCATGGTTATGATAGAGTGGATAGGGATCGATATTTTGATATGGCTGGCTCTAGAACTAGAGGTCATAGTTTGAAGCTTCGTAAGAAAACTTCTTCGCAGGATGTAAGGAAATACTTTTTCAGTGTAAGAGTAGTTGATAATTGGAATTCACTAAGCGAGGAGGTAGTTAATGCTATCTCAATCCATAGTTTTAAGGACAGGTATGATAAGTATCACTAAGTATAAAATGGAACCGATCAGGAGACGGGAAGATACGAGCTTTGGGTTCTTTCCCGTAAACACAATTAGGTAATCACAATTAGGTAATCACACACACACACACACACACACACACACACACACACACACACACACACACACACACACACACACATACACACCGATCAGGAGACGGGAAGATACGAGCTTTGGGCTCTTTCCCGTAAACACAATTAGGTAATCACAATTAGGTAATCACACACACACACACACACACACACACACACACACACACACACACACACACACACTTGAAAAAGCACATAGCTAAGCTTGAAAAAGTTCAAAGACATGCCACGAAACTGGTGCCAGAAATACGCAATCTCAGTTATGATGAGAGGCTGAGGGAGTTAGACTTACCATCACTCGAAGCTAGAAGAGTGAGGGGGGATATGGTGACAGTCTTTAAATTCCTTCATGGTTATGATAGAGTGGATAGGGATCGATATTTTGATATGGCTGGCTCTAGAACTAGAGGTCATAGTTTGAAGCTTCGTAAGAAAACTTCTTCGCAGGATGTAAGGAAATACTTTTTCAGTGTAAGAGTAGTTGATAATTGGAATTCACTAAGCGAGGAGGTAGTTAATGCTATCTCAATCCATAGTTTTAAGGACAGGTATGATAAGTATCACTAAGTATAAAATGGAACCGATCAGGAGACGGGAAGATACGAGCTTTGGGTTCTTTCCCGTAAACACAATTAGGTAATCACAATTAGGTAATCACACACACACACACACACACACACACACACACACACACACACACACACATACACACCGATCAGGAGACGGGAAGATACGAGCTTTGGGCTCTTTCCCGTAAACACAATTAGGTAATCACAATTAGGTAATCACACACACACACACACACACACACACACACACACACACACACACACACACACACACACATACACACCGATCAGGAGACGGGAAGATACGAGCTTTGGGCTCTTTCCCGTAAACACAATTAGGTAATCACATTTAGGTAATCACACACACACACACACACACACACACACACACACACACACACTTGAAAAAGCACATAGCTAAGCTTGAAAAAGTTCAAAGACATGCCACGAAACTGGTGCCAGAAATACGCAATCTCAGTTATGATGAGAGGCTGAGGGAATTAGACTTACCATCACTCGAAGCTAGAAGAGTGAGGGGGGATATGGTGACAGTCTTTAAATTCCTTCATGGTTATGATAGAGTGGATAGGGATCGATATTTTGATATGGCTGGCTCTAGAACTAGAGGTCATAGTTTGAAGCTTCGTAAGAAAACTTCTTCGCAGGATGTAAGGAAATACTTTTTCAGTGTAAGAGTAGTTGATAATTGGAATTCACTAAGCGAGGAGGTAGTTAATGCTATCTCAATCCATAGTTTTAAGGACAGGTATGATAAGTATCACTAAGTATAAAATGGAACCGATCAGGAGACGGGAAGATACGAGCTTTGGGTTCTTTCCCGTAAACACAATTAGGTAATCACAATTAGGTAATCACACACACACACACACACACACACACACCGATCAGGAGACGGGAAGATACGAGCTTTGGGCTCTTTCCCGTAAACACAATTAGGTAATCACAATTAGGTAATCACACACACACACACACACACACACACACACACACACACACACACACACACACACACACACACACACACACACACACACACACACACTTGAAAAAGCACATAGCTAAGCTTGAAAAAGTTCAAAGACATGCCACGAAACTGGTGCCAGAAATACGCAATCTCAGTTATGATGAGAGGCTGAGGGAGTTAGACTTACCATCACTCGAAGCTAGAAGAGTGAGGGGGGATATGGTGACAGTCTTTAAATTCCTTCATGGTTATGATAGAGTGGATAGGGATCGATATTTTGATATGGCTGGCTCTAGAACTAGAGGTCATAGTTTGAAGCTTCGTAAGAAAACTTCTTCGCAGGATGTAAGGAAATACTTTTTCAGTGTAAGAGTAGTTGATAATTGGAATTCACTAAGCGAGGAGGTAGTTAATGCTATCTCAATCCATAGTTTTAAGGACAGGTATGATAAATATCACTAAGTATAAAATGGAACCGATCAGGAGACGGGAAGATACGAGCTTTGGGTTCTTTCCCGTAAACACAATTAGGTAATCACAATTAGGTAATCACACACACACACACACACACACACACACACACACACACACACACACACACACATACACACCGATCAGGAGACGGGAAGATACGAGCTTTGGGCTCTTTCCCGTAAACACAATTAGGTAATCACAATTAGGTAATCACACACACACACACACACACACACACACACACACACACACACACACACACACACACACTTGAAAAAGCACATAGCTAAGCTTGAAAAAGTTCAAAGACATGCCACGAAACTGGTGCCAGAAATACGCAATCTCAGTTATGATGAGAGGCTGAGGGAGTTAGACTTACCATCACTCGAAGCTAGAAGAGTGAGGGGGGATATGGTGACAGTCTTTAAATTCCTTCATGGTTATGATAGAGTGGATAGGGATCGATATTTTGATATGGCTGGCTCTAGAACTAGAGGTCATAGTTTGAAGCTTCGTAAGAAAACTTCTTCGCAGGATGTAAGGAAATACTTTTTCAGTGTAAGAGTAGTTGATAATTGGAATTCACTAAGCGAGGAGGTAGTTAATGCTATCTCAATCCATAGTTTTAAGGACAGGTATGATAAGTATCACTAAGTATAAAATGGAACCGATCAGGAGACGGGAAGATACGAGCTTTGGGTTCTTTCCCGTAAACACAATTAGGTAATCACAATTAGGTAATCACACACACACACACACACACACACACACACACACACACACACACACACACACAAACACACACCGCGCGTTCAGTGACACACGGAATTGCTCCTCTTAAATTTCAAAGTTTCGAGTGACTAAAGTGCTTAGTGGAAAACTTTACCATAATTTCCAAAAAAATGAAATCGTGCAGAGTATTGTGAGTACAAAAACTAATATTTGTTGTAAGGCGAGACTGTTCATATTAAAGGAAAAAAAATTGAGAACTTTTTCGTGAGAAGAGAGAGAAGCTGCCGTCCAGTTTCTGCCTTGAGGGAAATCTAGAAGAGTTGCCAGACGTGGAGCCTCACACCACATTACCTAATTTTTTGTGTAAACTGGGGAAAGCTCTTGAGCCGTTTTACCTGATCCTGTGGTTCTATATATTGTTAAAAACAGTATCCTTCCCATTTATATTAACTAGTTAGTTAGTTTGATACACGAAAAAATTGAATAATAAAAGAAAAAAAAAATTACCAAATACCCACCCGTCAACAGTATTGAGTTAAGTTGCCAAGTAGTACAGCAGTCCTATTTTCTTCATTTTTTTTTTTTTTTTTGCTTTTCTTTTAGCTTTCTCGTTTGCTATTTTGTTATTTTGTATATATATTGAGTTAAATGTAAAGTCTAAATCCCGTGATAACATATCTTGGTTAGCAAGTCAGTTTATCAGTTAGGAAGAATATATAACAGAAACAGGTGGGTGCCACCTCGAACACAAATTCGAATTTTCCTTCAGGTTTGACTTTTGTTTTTGTTTTTCTTTTTATACGTAAATTACCATGGTCAAGTTTTTAAGTTAAGATGTGTGTTACCAGAAAGGAGACAAACTGAGTCACTAAATAGCACTTATATGGAGATATAAAAATTCTGTGTGAAGGTAAATTAGAAGTTTTTCTCTTTTCTTTTCTTTTTTTTTTTTTCCTCTTTCTCGTCTTCTTTCTATATTCTGTGAGAGGGAGAACATAAAAATGAAGCCATCTCTGTCCCAAACCTCTCCCACCCATGGGTCGGGAGAAGGGGTAGTCATCAGAGGACTTAAACAGAGAATCAAGAGGTTAGAGGAAATGGTTACAAGCCTTGATGATAAAATTCGGAATATGGATGGAGAAATGAAAGAGAATGAAACACTCAGAGAACAAATAAGATCTTTGGAGGAAGCAAATAAAGCACAAGGGCAGGAGAGAAAGGAACTAGAAAAAAGAATAAAGAAGCTGGAAGGGGAAAAGAGTCAACTAGAATCTAGAATTTCTAATCAAGAAGATAAAAACAAACAGCTAAATGACAACCTAAAGGAATTAGATGTTAGTTCACTGCTATCTTCTGAGAGAGACGAGATTGCTGCTTGGAATGTTCAGATTAAAGAAAACATTGAACAGTTCAGAAAAGAGTTCCAGGAGCTGAATATGGAAAATGATGCCATGAAAACGTCCTTTGCTGATGCACTAAAGGGGAATGTGGCAGTAAAAGAGGCTGTAAAGGTGGTGGCACTGGAAAACATACAAACAGTTGACTATAAAGAGACAGTAATCGAAAAAATGAAAGACGTTGTGATGGAAAGGGCAAACCCACTCATCAGACAGGCACTTGATAAGGAGAAGACAGTGGTAATCTCAGGCATAAGTGAATCCCAGGAGCCAACATGGCAGGGGAGACTTGAAGAAAATAAAGCTAGGGTTGTAGACCTGATAAGAAAGCTTGGAGTAGTATGTGGTCCTGAGGATATTGTAAACATACACCAACTAGGTAAATATTCGAGGGAAGGAAAGCCGAGACCAACAAAAGTAACCTTTGAGAGAGGGGAGACATGTAGGGAAATATTGTTGAGAAAAAAAAGTCTAAAAGACCTTCAAGAATGCAAAGAAGTGTTCATTAGACGATACAGAACACAGGAAGAGATGGGAAAGATCAAAAACTTGTTGCAAGAGGCAAGAAGGTTAAATGATGAAAGAAATGAAGAAGAGAAGAAAAATTTTCGTTACGGAATACTTCCAGACAAAGGGGAGATAAAGAAGATAATGACAGAAGATCAGGGGATGGGGCCTCATTAAGATTGTTATACACAAATGCTGATGGATTAGCTGGTAAGGCAGTAGAATTAAAAGATAGGATTCACAACAGTAAGGCAGATATAGTAGCAATTACAGAGACTAAGTTGAGTGAGGACATAAACAGTGTCACAGTTTTTCCTAAGGGCTTCAGAATACTAAGGGTCGAAAGATCTGAGAGGACTGGTGGAGGGATAGCACTGCTCATAAGTGAGAGGATTCAAGTTGAAGAGATAAACTTGGCTATAGAAAGTGAGTTCAGGGAATTTCTTGTTGCTCGCATAAATACTGGGTCAGAGAGCATTATAATAACTGTTGTATACAACCCACCAAGGAACCAAAATAGGCTTGAAATTTATGAGGAAAGTCATATAGGTACGATTGAAGTCATAAACTCAGTTGTTAACATGGCGCGGGAGAAAAAATGTAGGATTTTGATTATGGGAGACTTTAATCATAAAGAGATAGATTGGATAAATCTTGACCCACACAGTGGTGAGGACTCCTTTGGGGCAAGATTCCTAGATTGCGTACAAGGGAATTTCCTACACCAACATGTAATGGAACCAACAAGAGCCAGGGGTGGGGATGAGCCATCACTACTTGATCTGGTGTTCACAGATAATGTGTTGGATATTGAAAATATTGAGTATGAACCACCAATTGGAAAGAGTGACCACTGTGTGTTGTTGATGGAGTATATCATTGAAGACATTCTTCCTGAGAGTAGAGGCACTGAGGACATGAGGAGGAACTATCAGAAAGGAGATTACATCAAAATGAATGAGCTTTTTGCAGTTATTGACTGGAGAACCTTATTTTACAACAAATCTGTACAAGAAATGTATGACATCTTTTGTGAGAAATATGGGAAGATTGTAGATTGCTGCATACCTGTCACCAAAGTAGGTGTAATTCATGCCAGAGAGAAATGGTTCGATAATGGGTGTAAAAGAGCTAAGGAGTGGAGAGACAAATGCTGGAAAAGGTATAGGAGGAGAAAAAACATAAATGCCTGGCAAACCTACAAAAGAGCAAGAAATGACTACCTAAGTAAAAGGAGAGAGGCAGAGAAAGATTATGAGAGGGACATCACCAGGAAGGCGAAAGAAAATCCCAAGCTTTTCCACAGCTTTATCAGAGGAAAACTGAAGGTAAAAGAACAGGTTTTAAGGCTAAAGAGAGCGGAAGGAAGCATCACTGAGACGGACGAAGAGATCTGCAAAGAATTGAACAAGGAGTTTCAGTCAGTATTTACAGTAGAAAATACCCCACCCCCTCAGATTGCAGTGATAGAAGCTCAAGGGCCGGTATTAGAGAACATCAACCTTACAGCCACAGAGGTATGCAAAGCGCTGATGGATTTAGATGTTCATAAAGCTACAGGTCCTGATGACATATCCCCTCATGTGCTTAAAAAATGCGCAAACACAATATCAGTGGCACTAAGTATCATATTTAAGGAGTCATTGGAGTCGGGGGAGATTCCAAGATGCTGGAAACAAGCAAATGTGATACCTATCTTCAAAAAGGGAAGGAGGGATACGGCTCTGAACAATAGACCAGTTTCCTTGACCAGCATAGTTTGCAAAGTTATGGAGAAACTACTAAGGAAACATATCTCTCTTCACTTGGAATCCTTCAACTTTTTGTCAGTGAGGCAACATGGCTTCAGAGAAGGAAGATCAACAGTAACAAACTTATTAGAATTTTATGATGAGGTAAGCCAAATCTTACAGGAAAGAGAGGGCTGGGCAGATTGCATATTCCTAGACTTCCAGAAAGCGTTTGACACTGTTCCACATGGGAGACTTATTAGGAAGCTGCAATCAATGGCTAGAATAGGTGGAAATGTCTTGGAATGGATAAAAACTTACTTAGAAGGAAGGGAACAGAGGGTTAGAGTAAGACACTCAGTGTCTGAATGGAGAAGAGTTAGTAGTGGAGTTCCACAGGGTTCAGTTTTAGGGCCACTTTTGTTCCTTGTATATGTAAATGACCTACCAGAGTGTGTAAATTCATTCATGAATATGTTTGCAGATGATGCAAAGATTGTGAAGAAAGTAAAAAACGAGAACAATGGTAGAGAACTTCAGGAGGATCTAAATAATCTGCATGAGTGGTCAGAAAAGTGGCTAATGAAATTCAATACCTCAAAATGTAAGGTAATGAGAATGGGTACAAGTGCAAGAAGGCCCAAGCTTGACTACTCGGTGGCTGGAGTACAACTTCAGGAGACAGAAAATGAGAGAGATCTAGGAGTAAACATATTGGCAGATTTGTCTCCAGAAATACATATAAATGGCGTAGTAAGGGCAGCATATGCATTCTTATCAAATGTAAGGGTAGCCTTCAGGCACATGGACAAGGAAATGTTCAGAAATATTTATGTAACCTATGTGAGGCCAAAACTCGAATATGCAGCCCCCTTTTGGAATCCGCACTTGAAAAAGCACATAGCTAAGCTTGAAAAAGTTCAAAGACATGCCACGAAACTGGTGCCAGAAATACGCAATCTCGGTTATGATGAGAGGCTGAGGGAATTAGACTTGCCATCACTCGAAGCTAGAAGAGTAAGGGGGGATATGGTGACAGTCTTTAAATTCCTTCATGGTTATGATAGAGTGGATAGGGATCGATATTTCGATATGGCTGGCTCTAGAACTAGAGGTCATAGTTTGAAGCTTCGGAAGAAAACTTGTTTGCAGGATGTAAGGAAATACTTTTTCAGTGTAAGAGTAGTTGATAATTGGAATTCGCTAAGCGAGGAGGTAGTTAATGCTACCTCAATCCATAGTTTTAAGGACAGGTATGATAAGTATCACTAAGTCTAAAAATGGAACCGATCAGGAGACGGGAAGATACGAGCTTTGGGCTCTTTCCCGTAAACACAATTAGGTAATCACAATTAGGTAATCACATACACACCGATCAGGAGACGGGAAGATACGAGCTTTGGGCTCTTTCCCGTAAACACAATTAGGTAATCACAATTAGGTAATCACACACACACACACACACACACACACACACACACACACACACACTTGAAAAAGCACATAGCTAAGCTTGAAAAAGTTCAAAGACATGCCACGAAACTGGTGCCAGAAATACGCAATCTCAGTTATGATGAGAGGCTGAGGGAATTAGACTTACCATCACTCGAAGCTAGAAGAGTGAGGGGGGATATGGTGACAGTCTTTAAATTCCTTCATGGTTATGATAGAGTGGATAGGGATCGATATTTTGATATGGCTGGCTCTAGAACTAGAGGTCATAGTTTGAAGCTTCGTAAGAAAACTTCTTTGCAGGATGTAAGGAAATACATTTTCAGTGTAAGAGTAGTTGATAATTGGGATTGGCTAAGCGAGGAGGTAGTTAATGCTATCTCAATCCATAGTTTTAAGGACAGGTATGATAAGTATCACTAAGTCTAAAATGGAACCGATCAGGAGACGGGAAGATACGAGCTTTGGGCTCTTTCCCGTAAACACAATTAGGTAATCACAATTAGGTACTCACACACACACACACACACACACACACACACACACACACACACACACACACACACACACACACACACACATATATATATATATATATATATATATATATATATATAATATTTTCATTTATTTCTTCTACTTCTCTCATAATTCCACTGACTTGTGTCTTTCTTTAAGTAACTGTCCTCTTGTCATATTCTCACCGACATGCTGAAGTTCTGTATATTGGGGAATTCATTGTGCACTACAGTGAGTGGTTTAGTTCTTCTCAAACTGATGTGAGAGGACGTGAGGCCCTTGCATTCTTTGCTACTCATGGTCTGGCGCAGATTATCAAACATCCTACTCGTGTTCCCCATCGCCACGAATATGCAGATAACAACACTCTTGACCTATTGCTTACTTCTAATTCTTCAAGCTACTCATATTCTGTGGCTTCCCTTTTTGATAAATCTGAAATCTCTTCCAATTTCGCTCCCATTCCATGAATTTCTCTTACTCAGCGCCGCCTTTGCACTTTGAGCATACCCATTGCGATGATTTGTGTAAATTTCTCTTTGACTTCTTATGGGATGACTACTGCTTTCGG
>JAXCGZ010017921.1:30000-33763 GCA_037179515.1 Halocaridina rubra | reverse complement strand
ACGTGTGTGTGTGGGGGGGGGATCGACTAAATGGGGAATGTTGGACTGGAACTCTCCTCAGGGAATTCCTTACAACATTGTGTCAAGGCAGAGGAGGGAAGAGGGTTCTAGTGGAAAAAACCTAAAAAGGACTCAATTAATTTGTTAACTGGATGGACGTTGTTGCTATGCAAGTGTACAGAAAAGGGATTTAAAGGGTACCATATTTGTGAGAAGAATTATAGATTTGCAGAGAAATGAGGGAAACTGAGTTGAAAGGAACATACTAGGTAATGTTTGGGAGTGTTGTAGGTAGGGAGCCTCGAGTATAGAGAAGGCGAAGAAGAACAAGAATGGTCCAGTTGTTGAGTGAGATGTGTTAGTGTAGTCGAGTGGAAGGAAGTGTCACAAAGACGTTGTGGATAGAAACGAGATTGGGAAGTGAGCTGTTGGTGTTTGTTTCTGCCTATAATCATGGTAATGAGAGAAGTGTGGAAGAATGGGAAGGTTTTCAGAATTACTTGAATGAGTGCGTGGTTTGTTCATGGTAGCCTTGAAGACGATAGTAGGCGATGATCCTATAGATGGTGAAATAGAAAAATATAGCCTACCTAAACTATATGAAAGAAGAAAGACAGTGAGAGATGCATTTTAAAAAGGAGATGTATACAGGTATTTACTGGAAAGAATACTTGGTGATGGACTAGTTGATAGGGCATTAATGGATTATGTAATGGAGGTCAAGCTAGTGAGTAGAAGTTATGCATATGAATATGTCGAGAGTAGTTAGAGATGGAATATCTATTATCTGGCAGAAGGAGAATCGAGTGTGGGCAAATGGTAGGGGAAGGCGAGAAAAGAGAGAGAAAGAGAAGTTCAGAAAGTTAGCGAGCTGAATACGAAAGACAAAATTTTTTAAATAATTGTTTTTCTTTCAATACACCAGTGAACATGTTTAGATACTCAAAGATATCTCTTTAATACGTGTGAAATTTTGGTGTCTGAAAACTGCGAGGGATTATATCGGCCTAATTAAGGTCAAATGGAAAGTGAACATTTTAGAAAGACCGAGCTCTAGCAATAAAGAGACTTTTGTAAAAAGCGACCCGTTTGAAGTATGGGATAACCTACAGAAGAGGAAAAAGAAGGAGAAGAAGAAGAAGAAGAAGAAGCAGCAGAAGAAGAAGAAGAAGAAGAAGAAGAAGAACCTATACTTAAAAATCAGTGCTGATTTCTATTTTTATGCGTTATTAATTCCTCTGCATGTCATATTGGATGTCTATTTATAGATAATATTTGCCTACGGGTAAAAACGGCTAACGGTAGTGCATATATTTATCAGACAAACATATCAAAAGCATAAGTATGTAATAAAGGGTTTTATTGTATGACATTTCCTCTTGAGGTAGGTAAAAATAGTCATTAAAATAACAAAGAATGACAAAGAGGTGCATTAAGCAATACTGATATGTGAGATCATTAAGGATTAATGCAAATGCCATATTAAAAAAAGAAGAAGAATAAAATATTGGTTCCTTTGATGACCACTTGAGAACCCTGGGATCTTTTTATGCTATTTTTGCCTTTTAAGTTTGTGGAGTCACCTGAACTTTTCCATTCCTATAGATCTTTAGATTTGATGTGGGAAGGAAGAGAGCAAAGAAGCTTCATAAAAGACAGAGAAAATTATTTCTTTAAAGTTGTATGCCTTAAAGTCTATTACCAAATATCTATACTGATACGAAATAGAACTTGGCTTAATATTTTTTGAAAATGAGCTCGAGAAAGTGTAATATAGTAAACAAAATAAAATAATAAGAAATCGCTCTCATTAACGACCTTATCGAGGAATTGGATAAAAAAAAAATTCTGTTAGCTGAGTGGCCTGCCCGTGTAAAACTCGTTTGCATCTCAAACAATGACAGCTGCTGATTGTTTTTTTCCCTTCTTTTCCGATTCTGAAGTTAGCTTCGTTAAGCACTTTCTTACAGCTCGTTCCATTCAGCAGTCGAGTCTAAAATTAGATTTTATTTTCCCTGTGGAGCCTTTTGATATATGAACTGGTGACATTGTCAGTCATAAACCATTTCTTTAAATAGTTTTCGTAGATATATCTTTCTTCATATGAAATCGAGATGGAGCAAGAAACCTTAATTTATCTCTCTCTCTCTCTCTCTCTCTCTCTCTCTCTCTCTCTCTCTCTCTCTCTCTCTCTCTCTCTCTCTCTCTCTCTCTCTCTCTCTCTCTCTCTCTCTCTCTCTCTCTTTCTCCAAAAGTTAACAGAACTTTGTACTTGGTGTCAGTTATAATAGTAATCAGACGCTTCTCTTTGACATAAAAACTTGGTTTTCCGACAATGATTTCTCTTGTTGTCTTGTAAAGTTAATTTCTTTTCACTAATACCTTTTCAGTCTGTTTATTGTCTGGTGTTACTGCCGCTTGTTATCTAAAAGGCAAAAATATCTACTAGGTTAGGTTAGGTTAGGAAGTAGATTCATGACACGTAGATAGCAAACGGAAGTGGCATCTACTGTCTTATAGCATGCGTCCATACATATCTTTGTATTTAGTATTAGTTTTATTTTGTATTCTGGCGTAAGATTTTATTTGTCAGAAATATAAAAATAGAATATGAAAATAACGAGAGAGAGAGAGAGAGAGAGAGAGAGAGAGAGAGAGAGAGAGAGAGAGAGAGAGAGAGAGAGAGAGAGAGAGAGAGAGAGAGAGAGAGATTATATTAAATTCGCAATAAAATAGGCTTTTTATGTTTAAATGTATTTATCAGCAATATAGCAATATTATTTTTTTTATTCTTTACAACCTTCAAAAATAATTTTGACTTAATTCTCAGTCTTTTTCTGTTTTCTAATATGGACAGCTTTCTCTTTTCGTTCCTCATACCCTGCCCTTATGGACTGACTTTCATGTGAATTAATTTTTCATTTCACTGTGCTTGATACCGTTTTATGGAATGCCGGACCAGCTTATTTACATTATATTAAGTCAGGTAAAGTGACTTTTTAAAGAATTTTTAATTTGGTATGTAATAATTATGGAGTATTTATACTAGCATACTTTATCCACCACCTTTTTCCCATTTATATATGGATTTTCTAATTTTATGCTTACCAGCTTTGTAACCAGATATCCGTGAACGTTGGAAAAAGTAATCTTTTCGCGCTTCCCTAAAACCCTTGTTTTACGCCGTCATAACATCAGGGTTTTTGGTAAGATATTTTTCCTTTTTTATGAAACGTAAATAACAATGTTAAGTTTTGTCGTCTGGCAAGAGTGATATTACCAGGAATGCCTTACAGATTAAAAAAAAAAATGGAGCTCTTGCAATTTCCTTAGAATGTACTTTTTTAACCTTACATACGTTGCCAGTTCTGTTCTTATATTTAGATTTAACGTTGTTATTAATCGGTCTCTTATATTGGCACTACTACTACTACTACTACTACTACTACTACTACTACTACTACTACTACTACTACTACTACTACTTATAAATAATAATAATAATAATAATAATAATAATAATAATAATAATAATAATAATAATAATAATAATAGTAGTAATAATAATAATGACAATAACAATAACAATATTGATAATAATAATAATAATAATAATAATAATAATAATAATAATAATAATAATAATAATAATAATAATAATAATAATAATAATAATAATAATAATGATATTGCAATTGCGCATTTTTATGTCTTCAAATAATCTCCCTTTCTTGTCGGGAAGCAAACCTGCAAACTTTTGATT
>JAXCGZ010017921.1:5000-25000 GCA_037179515.1 Halocaridina rubra | reverse complement strand
ATTGATTCCTATATAGCATGGGATTTGAAATAAATGCAAAAACGAAACCACGAGTTAGATTGGGAAGAAGCTGTAATATGAACAAAGAGGCATCCGGATAGAATGCGTTCATTCCTAGTATAACAGTTATGTGTAAGGTTTGCTTCTTTTAGACCTCCAGTGGTGTAACTGGTAACGCCTTGGCACAGTAATTATGTGTCTTAGGATCGAGTTTTGGTCAGGGGTAAAATATGAGGTCTGAGGTTAGCAAGAGCATGCACTCAGGGTAGCGATTACATCTGCCAAACAAGTCCTTCGCAGAAGGCAACCGTCCTAGCCCTTGGTAGAAAAGGGAGTCCGTGACGTAAAACCGAAACAATCAACAACATTTTCACATATATTTATGCAAAACGAAGACACAAGTGAGGTTGGGAAGCTGTAATATGAGTAAAAAGGCATCCAGAAAGCATGCGTTCATTCCTAGTACAGGAGCTAGCTGTAAGGTTTGTTTCTTCTTTTTGGACCTTCAGTGGTGTAGTTGGTAGCGCCTTGGCATAGCAATTATGTGCATTAGGTTTGAGTCCCATTCAGGGTTAAAATATGATTCATATTTTCACATATGTTAATGAGATTATTTGATTATTATTGATGCATATATATCAGGGGTTTGAATTAAATGTAAAAATGAAGCCAAGAGTGAGTTTGGGAAGAAGCTGTAATATGAACAAAAAGGCATCCAGAGAGAATGCGTTCATTCCTAGTATAGCAGTTTTGTGTTAGGTTACTTCTTTAAGACCTCAAATCATGTAATTGGTTACGCCTTGGCACAGTAAGTATGTGTCTTAGGTTCGAGCTCCGGTCAGGGGTAAATATGATTCAAGTTTTCACATATGTTTATATATTTGTTTGAATATTATTGATACCTATATAACATAAGATTTGAAATAAATGCAAAAACGAAGCCAAGGGTTAGGTTGGGAAGAAGCTGTAATATGAGCAATAAGGCATTCAGAAAGAGTGCATTCATTCCTAGTACAACATTTAGCTGTTAGGCTTGCTTTTTCTTTTAGACCTTCAGTGGTGTAGTTGGTAGCGTCTTTGCACAGTAATTATGTGTATTAGATTAGAGTCCCAGTCAGGGGTAAAATATGAGTCATGTTTTCACATATGTTGATGTGCTTATTTGATCATTATTGATGCCATTATATCATGGGATTTGAATTAAATGTGAAAACGAAGCCAAGATTGAGTTTGGAAAGAAGCCGTAATATGTATAAAAGGGCATTCCAAAAGGATGCATCCATTCCTAGTAAAGCAGTTAGCAGTAAGGTTTGCTTATATTTTAGACCTTCAGTGGTGTAAATGGAAACACCTTGGCACATTAAGTATGTGTCTTAGGTTCGAGTTCCGGTCAGAGGTAAAATATGGTTCATGTTTCCACATATGTTTATGTGTTTATTTGATTATTATTGATGCCTATATGGCATGGGATTTGAAATAAATGAAAAAAATGAAACCAAGAGTGAGGTTGGCAAGAAGTTGTAATATGTACCAAAAAAGGCATTCAGAAAGAATGCGTTCATTCCTAGTATAGCAGTCATGCGTAAGGTTTGCTTCTTTTAGACCTCCAGTGGCGTAGCTAATAGCACCTTGGCACAGTTATTATGTGCCTAAGATTCGAGTCCTGGTCAGGGGTAAAATATGATTCATATATATATATATATATATATATATATATATATATATATATATATATATATATATATATATATATATATATATATATATATATATATATATATATATATATACATATATATATATATATACATATATGTATATATATATATATATATATATATATATATATATATATATATATATATATATATATATATATATATATATATATATACATATATGTATATATATATATATATATATATATATATATATATATATATATATATATATATATATATATATATATATATATATATATATATATATATATATATATATATATATATACATATATATATATATATATATATATATATATATATATATATATATATATATATATATATATATATATATATATATATATATATATATATATAAGTTTGAGAGTGCTGCCGATGAGAAGAGGAGGAAGAAGAAGAGCAAGCAAAATAAAAAAAAAGAAGTTAAAGAAGAAAGAAGAAAAATAAAAAGAAAATGAAATAAAGTAAAGGAAGAAATTCGAATTTGTCATAACAGCTCATTTTCATATGACATGACATAGAATATCGCAATATTCGAATGTGGTTTAAATACATTACAGTCTATTACATTACAATACATTGCATTACATTGCAATAAATTACATTACTTTACTGTTGCAGCAGTTGGACATTCAATTGCTTTGCCTTTTTCTTTGTCTCTGAACGCAAATTCCTTTGTATTCCAGAGATTGCCCCAGTTCAGAGGAACTGGGTAGGGGAGAAGGTTACTGTTATGTATACCAAGAATGTTAATGCTCATGCGTGGCTTGATGGGTTGGAATCATGGGCTGGTTTACCAGTGATCATAAGGTGCAGCCTGTCTCAGCTAGCATGGTGAAAGGTTAAACAGTTATAAAACAACATTGGCAATGAAAGGGATGGCAACTGATTATTCACATGAGTACATCTAAGAAATTGGCATGAATTTGGAGATCCAACTGCATCATGATACTTTAAGGCGTGAGAATAAAGGATTTAGAGTAATTAAGTAACTTTTGGTTGATGGGTAAACTGCCAGGCTACCTTGAACACGAGTTCGAGGCCACTCAACACCATGCTCAAAAATTGAAATAATCACATGAATTAGGGCTTGAAATTGGCACAAATTGAGGACATCTACTGGCACTGGAAACCAAGCAGACTGGTTAAGTGACTGTTTGGTACCTTGTATTCCTACCAGATATCATGGTGCAGCTGGTTCCACAAATAATCTGCCGTATCCACAAGTGTACTCGTATTGCCTGCTAAGTTAATAGCAGCTTTATCAGGACAGGCACTACTATTGTCCCTTCCATATGCTTGAAAAAAGTAAAAATAAACTTTTATATTCTTTTAAGAGAACGAGGAGGCCCAAGGCGAAGACAAAAAGAAGACTCATAGGCGCTAGAGAAGATACCTATATTAAAAAAGTAGAATACTCAAGGTCTTCTAATTCAAAATTTGATCTTCGGGGTATTTTTTCTATTAACCAGAAGTCAATAAATGGGTGAATGACTTCCCTACATGGTTAGTCAGTGATTCTGTATATGTCTATCTTACAATTGATTCCATTTGAGCTTTTAAGAATATTTTTCCTCTTTTTCTACTGAAGGTTTTATTCTATTTCCTTCCTTTTCCTCATTAAATTTTCCTCTCTCGTTTGTAGAAGCTATTCACCTCCTTCAGTATAATCAAAACTGCGCGTCGGAGAGAACAGATCCTCACTGTAGCCAAATTGAGATTGTGTCATCAGCATTCAATCGAGAGTGAAAGACATCTCTTCCACGCTGAAACACACCTCGCTGGTGATGCTGGTCGACGTGGGGAGGGGGGATTATTTGTTTTTCTCTTAAGTAAATAAAAACTATATATAAATACTTGTTTTTCTCTATAATTATATACAATGTAGTTTCGAATCTAAGGTAATATATATTGGGTGTTCGAGTCTCAAAAACAACATTCAAAGCTTGAAACTAGCATATAAACCCCTATCTAGCACTAACTGAATAACGTATTCAGAGCACTCTTAAATGAATGGCTGTTATTAAGGGTACGTTTTTGCTCTATTTCACTCGGAAATAATTCCATTAATACCTGTTTTTTGTATTCACTGACTGACAAATGTTTTTCATTTGGTTCCCCGCAGATCAGGACCACGCTGCATTTTTCACTTGACACATGCTCTTACGTTCAAAGGAAATTTTATTATGGTGCTTTCTCTCCAAAATTTTGTTGCATCCTGCATTTACAGTATGAAAATCCAACCACTCAGGAGCAAGCCTATTTATCTTGATACCGACCTCAAGCTAGAAGAAATGAAAAGGTCTGATGCTAGGAAAGGCAGCCGTCTGTGAAATTTGAGATTAGGGCCCGATTTCTTAAACAGTGTAAACCTAGGACACCATATTGTTAGTTAGCTAGACACACACAAATGGATTTCCTAAATACATCTGACGCGGTTCTGTGTATGGCTAGGATCCCGCAAGGGATCCTAGCCATACACAGAACCGCGTCAGATGTCTTGAGGAAATCCATTTGTGTGTGTCTAGCTAACTAACAATATGGTATCCTAGGTTTACACTGTTTAAGAAATCGGGTCTAAGTCAAGGACAATATTCCACGGACCTCCAAGTGGCTAGAGACAAGCAACGACCCCATATAAAAATGGAAGTGGCTGCAGTAGAAAGTGAAGGGGAAAACATTTAAAGCATAAATATGCTCTTTGATAAGATATTAAATATGTTTGTTTTAGGTTACTTAAGTGCCTGAAGTACTATTCTTTTCAATATGGCTCTGAATTTGATTGAATACTGTAATTATCCTTCCTAACTAACAACTCATCCTAACACTCATTTTCTCCACTATTCTAGAGGAAGTTAGCGTTTGGCACTAATTTATAGGATTACGGTCGCTTACTCTTCCTGACACCAACCTTAAAAGAAAAGTGATATAATTTTGAGTGTTTTAATTATTCAGTAATTATCCAGATGAATACATCTACTCAGAGTAGTGGTATATGAGTACTCACCAATGAGACCGTCACGCGCATTACTTAATCTCATATCACTTGCTTTTTCTTTTCCTAAAATGTACGTAAGACCATGACAGTGTTTGGTACGGAAGTAACAAAGGGGAGTGAAAGGTGTCCTACTGAACTAATTGTTACGTGCACAAGTAAATGCATATAACATGTGCACTGTGCAAAATCGCTTAAAAATTAGGTTAAGAATAGCAGCTTATATGTGGAGAGAGTAATATATTAATGTAAGTGTGTGTATGTATCTATGTACGCAAGCATGTAAGTAGGTATGTGCGTATCTTGTTATGTGGGGAACTATGTATAAAATGCATACAAATATGAATGCATGAATGTATGTTAGTATTTATCTATACATCATGTATGAACACATATCTAAATTAAAATGAAGATATGATAACAGAAGTGAACAATAATTGTCAGCAACCAGTATCAAATCAAATAATACAGAAGCCCATCAGTGAAACAACATATGGAAACTATCGCAATATTCCGGGTCCTAACTGGACCCCTTCTCGAGAATAACTTGTTCTTGAGAAGGGCTCCACTTAGGACCCGAAATATAGCGATACTTTTTATATATTGTTTCACTGATATATTTCCTTGTTTTCATGATTCACGAACAGAATCCTTTATTTATATTCTTATATCTATCTATATACAAAAGGCATACTCCTCCTAATAAGGGGGTGTATTAATTAAAGTAAGACTTAAGTCACGTGGGAGGAAAATACAAAGGAGGGGATTCCCAATCCCCTCGCTCCGACCCGGTTAATCAAATTTTACGACACGCAGGGGGACACGGAAGACGCATTCTTGTGACTCCTCAAGGAGAATATATATATATATATATATATATATATATATATATATATATATTATATATATATATATATATATGAAATGTTAATAACTTTGCTATCTAAATGTAGTAATTATCGTAAGGCGTAAGGTGCGTCATGTACTATAAAAGCTTGACGAAAATTCACTTGCTAAACTTTTAATAGCAAATGGCCATATTTTTCTCTTTATTACAGTTGAACTGTAGAATGGGTATTATTGCCTAAGCAATTTAATGAGATATTCCAACGCTGATCTTATGCATTTTACTGTATTATACTTGAAGTGCTTGAACCATTTGAACTAATAGGTTACCCTTATAAAAATTGGAAGAGTTCTTGAATTGAAGAAGAAATATTCTTTTTTATGAACCTATAAAGAATAAGTATTATAGTTTGCCGATAAGCTTTTTACAAAAAGGTAATGCCTCGATGTCTTATTGGATGTGTAATATAGAATTTCGCTTTGAGTATTAACTTATTATCTTATATCTTCAAACCGTTGGTCAGTTGTTGAAAAATAACTTTAAAATGTATTTTTATATTTACTTTTATCTATTTATAAATGAACTAATTAGCCATTTTATATAGTTCTATATATGTGTTTATTGATTCAGTTATCTATTCTATGGCATTCTAATATATATTTGTGTTTTTCTGTCTCCTCTAGCCAATCTTTTTAGATTTTGTTCATCTATATAAAACTTACATATATTCATATTGAAATTAAATATTATTTTCTATTCATATATACTCGTATATTTTGATTTTTCATATATGTTTTCATGTATTAATTCAATTCCTAATTTTTTATCTACTCATTAAGAGGACATAGAGTCTTTTATAACACATTTTCATACTTTAATGATTGCTATGAACACCTTGCAGTAATTGTAGTAATTGCAGTAATTGATTGCTATGAACACCTTGTTGTAATTGTAGTAATTGCAGTAATTGATTGCTATGAACACCTTGTAGTAATTGTAGTAATTGAAGGATAATAGTGAGTATTGGGTATATATTTGCCATACACAAAAGTTCTCATTAATATTGCTAATTTCTACCACTCTTATTTTGCCAGTAATCTCATATCCAATAATTTCTTTTCAATACAAAAACTAAAACTTCAATAATAAGTATGAAGGGGTATACCACCAGAGCCATGACAGTCTTGAGCAGTAATAGTATATTTTGCTTTTGTCCCTCGAATTTCTTTTAGAAGTTATGAGACTTTGTCTCACTTTGACCAGAAAAAAAAATAAAAAATAAAAAATAAAAAAAGAAATATAACTCATGGCTTATATTTAGCATAACCAAAACACCAATGTAAGGTATATATATATATATATATATATATATATATATTATATATATATATATTATATATATATATATATATATATATATATACATTATATTTTTTTTTTTTTTTTGCGATAAGGATGATTATAATATTTAAAACTATGAAAAAAGAGGGGAGGAATGATAATAGCTATTGAAAAGGGAAGACAAAGTATTATAACAGAGTAGCAGAAGTCATTACAAAAAAATTGATTCGTTATTATTACACCGGCATGGAGTAATCTATATGAGCATAATGGCATAGGAGGTGAGAAAATAATATTGTCACGCAGATGTACTCCATCACTATTAATTCAGAAGTGTGGTCCACAGTATTTTTCCGACAATGTATCTCAAGTTTAACTCCAGGTCTCGATTTCTTAATCAGGATCCCTTGCGGGATCCTAGCCATACACAGAACCGCGTCAGATGCGTTTATGAAATCCATTTGTGTGTGTTTAGCTAACTAACAATATGATATCCTAGGTTTAAACTGTTTAAGAAATCGGGCCTAAATCAGTGTACTCACCACTTTCAAATATGAGCTTATTTTGTGCTCCTTGGGCTACTTACATTGGTTCTTAGAATTTCCATACCCGATATCCATAACCTCAACTCCAAAGTTAACCTTGTACTCCCTCGTCAGTTATAACCTCTTCTTTTCCCTTGCGCTGTAATACTACCAGTGGTCCCCGTTGCTAGTGCATTACCCGACATCACCAACCTCAGCTCCAAATCACTCCCACTTCAACTCTGATTATTTTCCTTTGCACTGATCACGGTGTTTTAAATAAATATATATATATTTTTTTATGAGTGTGACACCCGGAAAGGCAAAAACTGCCCGAATCAATAAAGGCCCGGGCACAAGAAAACACCGAGACGAAGGAAAAGAAAGAGGTTGAGGACAAGGCAGAAATGAGGTAATATCACACAAAGGAATACGACAGACAGAAAAAAACAGTCAATGTACAGAGAACCCAGAGATATGGAGGACTAGGCCCTGAGATGACGATAGATCTGCTTTTTGAAGGATGATAGGTCATAAGAATTAGGAAAGACAGAAGGAAGAAGAGAGTACCAGAGTCTGGAGGTAGACGGGAAGAAGCAGTCGCTGCACCGACCAATCCGCGAGCTACACATCTCCATACTCGATTACCCCCTTACTCATTTTGTAATTCATTAAACTCATTCTTCTCCGACATTATTATTTTCCCTTTTCTCCTCTTTCTTACTCACTAGTTTTAAATATATGTATTGTAAATAGAAAGAAGGGTAATGTTCATGAAACTTAGCTATATTGACTGCTATTTAGTTGTCAATAAGTATATATTATTTTTTTTTAAGCCATGCGGTGCACAACACTGCCATTTTTTTTTTAGTAACCTTTGAGGAGTTTTGAGATAATACCCTATGAAGTAATTGCTTTTGACTGATCAGCAATCATACTAAGGATACAACAGCCCAGTGTCTTCTGTCCTACTGTTTTCGAAAATGAAAGCCTTCAAAATCCATAAACTGTTTATCTATAAACAATACTTATGGGCTAGTAATTAAACTACAAATGTAAATTCTTCTAATGGCGCTTTTTTCTTTATTGCTATCATGAACTTTCTTATATTTAGAAAAAAAATCTTTCAAAAATACCTGAAATAGGAGTTGTAAGATGAGATGAACCATATTGCAATAATGTCAAAAGCCAGTTTTCAATCCATTTACTACTAAAAGTTAATTAGGATTCTACATATGTAAAAAAAATATCTGAATATCAAAATGGACCATCGCTCGCTGTAAAATGAACAAGCTATCATATATAGTAAATCTCGATGAGGTTTGATTAGATTAGACTGGGAGAGGTTGAGTTAGTCAATGAACCTTGCAGTTAACGAATATGAGTGGTGTATAAATAACAAATATCAAAGAGTTATATTTATTAGAAGTATGTAGGATATATATATATATATATATATATATATATATATATATATATATATATATATATATATATATATATATGTATATATATAAATATATATATATATATATATATATATATATATATATATATATATATATATATATATATATATATATATATAAAATAATAATAATAATAATAATAATAATAATAATAATAATAATAATAATAATAATAATAATAATAAAGTGTACAGGCAAAAGATTCCCTCTTTGGGCCATTGAGATTTCCAGCTGGATAAATATTGAGTAAAGGTTGGCTGTTGCTTCGAATGATCATCGAAGTAGCCTTCTGTTTGATATTCAGTAGATTCAAATGTATACAGTACACTATGTGTAAGCAGTTTAGATAGTGAGGAAGTGCATAAAGAGGAAGAGAAGGAGTTGGCGATGTAACAGAAAGAGAGAAGGAAGAATGTCAAGATAGAGAGAAAATAAATAAAAAACTCTGGATATTTAAAGATACGGAATTTGATGTAAAAAAATTAAAACACGCGGATAAAATAAATCCAGGAATGGACATCAGCCGACTGCCTGGTTCACCTGAGAGCGTTCGCTGTAAAAACCAGGTATGATAATATTAGGTCTCTTCTGTTGTTTGGATAGGAAAAGATGAAAAAACAAAAGAAAATAAAATCCTAGTAGGAATATAGAGCGTTACGAGCTGCCCGGGAGGAAATTGAATCATCTAACAAACATTATAAGATTTGATATGAAGTAAATTTAACTCGCTCTGTTTTTGTTACAGTTAAGAATCGCTGTACTGCTCAGACTAACTTAGGTTAAGTTAGGTTAGGTTAATGACTAACCTACTCTATACTAACTTAAAGTAGACCAACCTAACAATCTAAGGGATTATTTAATGTACTAGGAGTTGTTATCCTTACTTGAGCCCATTTTTCTTTACTTCATATTGAAATCTAATTACACTTGAGCCATCACAACACATCGTCGCCATATTGATCTCAGAATCAATCATATGCTGTCCTTATCTTAAGGGGTTATTATGCAATTTTAATTTAAGAACAATGTGGGGGAGTCAAACTCTGGACCTTTTGTTTGTGAGGAAGACTTTATAAAGTGTGGAAATAAAAAAAAAATTATTCCTTGAGTTTGTACCGTTCAAAAGATACATGACACTGGTAGCTTAGGTTAGTTAACTTTTTATTTTTAATTTTTGCATATATTTAAGTGATTTTAACCCCAATTAATGTGTTTGCAGTAAAAATAAAATTCTAAAACGTTTTTACTGTATGCAATTAATATTTTATGAAGAAAGATTCTTTACCAGAATTTGTATCAACCTAAAAGAATTCGAAATACCAGGCGAAGGTTTGAGCTCTAATTCCCCCCCCCCAGTAATTATGATTATTCTATGATCTATCTAATCTCATTAATTATGTATGTATAGTGGCTTAGCATGAATAATAAGTTACCATAGATAATTATGATACTTTTGGTAATTAGTGTTTATTTTTAACATATGTTATTTATATATTCAATTATTTCTTTATGTTTCTTCGTTTAACTATTATTATTATTATTATTATTATTATTATTATTATTATTATTATTATTATTATTATTATTATTATTATTATTATTATTATTATTATTAATTATTATTATTATTATTATTATTATTATTATTATTATCATTATTATTATTATTGTTATCATTACATCTATTTACCCGTTCCTATTGTCAGAACTATTTATAATTGGTAAATTACTTAACTGCATGATTAATGAGGTCATTAAACTCAGTTGAGATTAAATGACTCATATTGACACTGATCTAAAACAAACTAATTATAGTCTCTCTATTTTGTGAAAGAAAAAAAACTAGACTCACTGTCCACTGCAGCTATCTTTATCTTGCTTCAATTTGCTTTTTCCTCTCACATATTTTACCTACGTCAGCTTGTTGAAGCTTTTCCTCTCTTTCTTGCATATTGTTGCTTCTCTCTTCATCTTTTGCCTACTTTATAAGTTTATATTTTTTTCAGTTTTTCTTTTTTCCCCATTTCTATTCTCTACATCATTTTGTTCATGTTGCTTTTCTTGTTTTGTCCTTTTAGAGTATATCAGTTTCTTTATCCTTGTTTTGATTTTTCTCCTTTTTCTATCAACGTCAGTTCATTCTCTTCATTCTCTTAGTCTTCTACCTGTACATCAGTTACCTTATTCTTATTTTCTTTACTATCATCTACTACTAACATCAATTTTATTACTCATGTCTTGTTTGTTTACATTTCTTCTTCTTCTCTATATTTACTCTTACGTCACATAATCAGATTTGTATTTCTAACTATTTCTTCTGATCTATATCTATGAATTGCGTCATTTAGCTAATTCCTTGAATGTTTTTCCTTTTTCCTCTGTTTGTCGTATTCCATCCGTTAGGAATTTGATTTTTACATTTAAATTATATTCATATTAGCTTTGATATTCATGGAACTACGACAATTAATTCATCGTGATTTTATATATTTTTACAATTCCAGAAACTGGAACTCTCTTTTTCCTTCTGTCTTCCCTAACTCCTATAACCTTTTTTCAAAAAGCTGATATATCATAATATCAGGGCCTAATCCTGCCGTATATGTAGGTCTTCATTACTTTGACTTTTCTTTCAGCCTGCCTTTTTTTTTTTATTGTTTTTCACTCTCTTATTTCTGCCTTGCCATTATGCTGCGGCGTTTCTTCTTAATTGTGATATTGGTGTCCGGGCCCGACGAGGGCAAGTTTATTTGCCTGTCCCAGTGTCACACTCATGGAAAAATGATCGCTAAGATTGAAAGTGATGATGACTTTCGAACTTCCATTTTACCGCGGGGTGTTAGGATGGCTATCTAGCCTTAATCCTAAGGCTCCAGTATGTTTGTATCCATCCCGACTCGAATGGGGGGGGGGACTCCCTGTAACATATAAAACCGCAAAAATATTCTGTCTATTTTTCTTTCTATCTATATATGTATTTCACAACCTGGGAATCTATCTGTCTATATCTATCCTTCAATTATTTATATATCCAAGTGATTAATGATAATTTCCACTCCATATTTATCTCTTCACTTCAGTTCATTTGCACTAATATCTTGATTTTTAATTCAGTTTTCACCCTTCCTTTTTCTCTTTCTTTCTCTGTTCTATTTCTTTTTTTGCCATTTCCTAGCTTCCGTTTCTCTTTCTTGCCATCGTAATTTTTTATTTAATATTTTTCTCTTCTGTATGTAGTTCACATTCTTTTCCACTATGCTTCCAGTTTCAACATCCGCTTGTGAGTGCTTTATTAATCTTTGTCTTCTTTCTCTGCAGTTTTTTCTTATTTCTGTGGATTGCTATCTTTCAGGAGCCTTTTGGAGGCTGGCACATTATGCTTCAACTAAAATATCTATAGCCGATGCCGTGTCTATTTCCAACCTTCTCTATTAATCCTGGCTTAGGACCTGCACCAAGTTGTGATGACTTGCTCCCCCAGTAGCTGGATTCCTCTTTTTTTGTGATCTCCTCTCAAGGAGTACCTCCCTTTTACCGCTATTAATTCCTACTCAGGACTTCCAAGTTTGTCTTCCTTATTTTAGTATATTTGCAGACGTAGCATGTTGACGATCTGAGTTTTTGACTTTATGGCTGTTTTCCATGTTGGAAATGACGTCAATTTAAACCGATTACACACTCTCTCTCTCTCTCTCTCTCTCTCTCTCTCTCTCTCTCTCTCTCTCTCTCTAAAAGCTATTGAGTATGACATAGATTATTCCCAGTTCATTTTAATTAATTCTGTAGGATTTGCAACACGTCTCTATGCTTTATGACTAAAGTGTTTTGTTACACATTTCTGTCATAAATGTGTCTCGCTGTATAATACAAAGTGCTTGATAGCGTTCCATTTGTAGAGATTAGGTTCATATGTTACTCTTCATGTTGAGAAATAGTCGAAAAAGATAGTCTCGTTTGACGTAGCTACTTTTAAAATGATTTTATTTAGAGATTTAAAGAAAAATATTTTACACGTAGAATTCACTTTCATAATATACCCTGTACTAGAGTTCCCCGAGGCACTCCGTTGTGACCCTTGATATTCAAAAGGTATCTCACGTATGAGTGTTGTAGCTCTCATTCGTATGCTAAAATATCCTTAAATCTTCAGTAGTGAGTATGTTTCCTCAGTAAAGGGAATGTTGGTATTATTTTATTTACCCAGCATAAAAATCTATATATCGTCACTTTTTTATTAAAGCAAAATAAAGCTCTTTAATCACCTGATTTGACAAAAGACACAATCAGTACTAATAAGAAAATTTTACAAATTATCTATTTGGGAGATGAGAATTTTAAAATGCTTCAGTTTATTTATAAGTACTTTATGTATAAATATAAGAAACGTTGAATATATACCATAAAAAATAAAAAAAATAATGCAAAGTGTAATGAAAAAATCAAAGATCAGTACGCAATTTGACACCAAAGGAAGTCGCAAAAGAATAATCACTATAGTAGGTATGTAAGATAGAAACAGCTAATATTCCCTGACCACTAGTCAAGCACATTTAGGAAGCAGTGATGGATATGTATCTATATTCATGAGGCCCGTCTTCGATAAGGGCAATAATAGCCTTCGTTCTGCTCTCGTGGGAACAGAAAACACTTTAAATCCAGAGAAATTGGAAACAGCCACCAACATGTTTTCAACTTCCAAAGTCACGCAACTGTAAAATTGGGTCACATCCTTTGCAAATGTTTCCAAAGTCAAGAGACGTTTGCCATTACCGTTTTTCTCTACATTTTCTGACGTATCAGTCAAAATTGTTGCCTATTTCTTATTTTTCACAGAAATTTGCAAACTGACAGAGAAGCTATTTCGTTATTTCAGGTTCTATTGGAATAATTGACTTACAATGTTCCGGTTTTACGTCACGGACTCCCTTTTCAACCAAGGGCTAGGACGGTTGCCTTCTTGCGAAGGACTTGTTTTGGCAGATGTAGTCGTTACCCTGAGTGCATGCCCTTGCTAACCTCAGACCGTGACGGGGCACGAACCCTCGACCTGACGCCTCAGAGTCGGGGACGCTACCGCTTGAGCCAAGGTGACTACTTACAATATTCACTGTAAAGCTTAATCATGAGTTGCTGCCATTCTATTCGCTATGCTTTAATCTTTTGTCTTCTCGTTTCTATCTTTCCATTTTTATAGTTAGTGTTCACTATTTCCCATTCTTCTGTTATTTATATATTCCATTATTCTTGTTCTCCAGTTCCTACTTACACATGCAATCCTCTTGTGTTATGTTTTATTTTATTCCTTCTCTTCTTGTTTTTGCTTTAACCTTCTATCCCTTTTTTTTTTTAGTGTTTGTGATTAATATACTAGGGTATATTCCTTCTCATTTTATACTCCTTTTATATATTTTATCTTCCATACTCTGTTAATTTCAATGAATAATTCTCCCTTTTCAAGTACCGTCTCTCTCTCTCCTCTCTCTCTCTCTCTCTCTCTCTCTCTCTCTCTCTCTCTCTCCTCTCTCTCTCTCTCTCTCATTATTGCTAATCTTATGACTTTGTTTTTACGCAGAAAAGTTCCATTAATCAATCCTTTTAAAGTGCGTCATTACGTACACATCCCTTTTGTTTTTCACAACAGAGAACAGTTTCCATTATTATTATTATTACTGACGCGTGCAAGTGGGGAGTTTTCACGTAGCTTTTTCTGTTGTTGAAAACAAGCCTAGTTTTCCGCGGGAAAACCTGCATCAGTGTAACTGCCCCCACACCATAGGTTATGAGATATTCCCCCCAAGTGGGGGGGGGTCCTGTTCGAAAGCTCAGAGTTGATTGGTGGCGGCATGAGCGTGAACCATGCCCCCTCCTCTTTGTTTTTGAATGGCCCGAGATTTTAGGTGGGTCAAGCGGCGTGCCAGGGCAGATTATAGTTGACTTTGGTTGGGACAAGACACGTTAAGGGGACGGGGGCATTGATGCATAGAGGAATTCTGTATCTTATAAATAATTTAAAGGTAAAGTGGCAGGTATCTTCTCTTATCTATCACTGTGAATGATTGAGCCCTGCACTGTTCTTTGTAAGAACAGAGGTTATATCTACTAGTCAGTGGTGGCAGCGAATTATGATTCGATGCTGGAAAAATCGTGAAGAGACTAGAATTTTTATGCCACTGGAATCTCGTGTTGTAAAAAAAAAAAAAAAAAAGGTAGTAGGACAGTGTCAAAAGTCAAAGTATTGAAAGACAAAATGTTGAAAGTCAGTGTCGAAAGGTCAAAGTGTCAAAAGAACCTAAGCATTCGACACTTTGACCTTTTGACACTTTGACTTTCGACATTTTGTCTTTCGATAATTGACCTTTGACACTCTGTCTGCGCACGAAAAAAAAAGGCAAGATACAGAAGAGTATAGCGCATCTTTGGAAGGAATGTCTGAGAAAGAAAAAAAATCACAGAATCCTCGAGTTGGAGAAGGGTTTAAGACGCCTGAAAGCAAGCAGCGAGGGTGCATCATCGTGCTTAGCCTCAGACACCGATGAACAGCCTGCCATTCCTAACAGAAAAGCGACTCAAGATAATAGGATGAAGGAAGTGCAGCGAGTTATACCTCATCCCCGTCCCCCTGTAGGAAAGGCGACCAGCATTAAGGATTGTTCCTTACATTTTGACTCCGTGGCAAAGTAGCTGAAACATCGGTCCCAAAGGATGAGGAACGCCGAATGGAGGGACGAGTGGTCAAGTTGGGAGAAAATTGCAACGAGATTCACTAAGTATATCACCTTGCATACCATTCTTAGGGGTGGTTTTCGAAATACCATAGCAGCTAGATGTCATTTTTTGCTGAACTCGAGTGAGAGGATTCCAAGTATTGTGAATCGGCAATCTTACTAGAGGAAAAAGCTCTACGGTATGGACGACGACGTCGGGAGGGAAACTGGAGAGCACAACAGATAGAATAACCCCCTCTCCCAGTACTGAATGTAGTCGACGTCCTCCAGGCAAACAAACAAATAAACAAACAACAAACAAACAACAACATTTATTTCCATTTCTCCAACGGCTTTTCTTTTACAAAGCTAAGAGTACACTTAGAGGTAGACATGTAATTGAACTAATAAGTTAGAGGGTAATACATACAGTGAAGAAATATAGCTTTCCTACAAAATGAAGATTACCTTGAGTTAAAGATACGTATAAAAATTATGATGAAAATAATCATGCTGCAATAAATATATTAACAATAATATAATAATAAAGTAGAAATAATAACACTTGATACAGACACGCTATTATCGGCATCATCACCATATCTGTATTCCTTACAAAGAAAATAATTAGTTCTCAACTCTAGAGATGAAAGCGATCAATTTACGTATAGAATTGTTAGTGTTAAGGAAATTGTATTAAATCATTAAGTTTGATTATTGTATGAGCAGTAACTATTTGTCCAAAAGAAAATATATACAGTTTGCCTTTGACAGCTGTGAAGGAGGATGAAGATATTAAGATGTTCTGGAATATTGTTCCAGAGTGTTGGCCCTTTAATAGTGATCATCTCTGAACCTGCATCTGTGTTTGTTCTCTGAATAAAGAACTCACTACTCTGTCTTGTGTTCGTTCCCCTTATATCCCTGACTGTTTTGAAATTAAATAGCCAGCTAGGTTAATGATGGTTCTATATTTTGTATATAAAAACGTAAATAGCATAGACGACTTTGTTTTCTACCCGGAGCCACCCAAGTTGTTTGAGAGCTGGTGTGATGTGGCCATATTTTCTTATTCTTCCCAGGGCAACTCGAGCTGCAAAATTAATAAGCTTCTGTATTCTGTCAATCTGATTCTTATTGGTAGTTCCCCATACATATCAATGAGGGATCTGAGACGTGTAATTTCTATTTTATAACGTTCACGGAGTGTCATATCATATTTTCATTTTTAACTCAATTTGTATTTGATTTCTGATTTGCGTTGCCTCTTTGATGTCATTAGTTAGCCAGTGGGCTGAGGGGCGGGTTATTATTCTTGTTACAATGGGTGCACAACTACCTAGGCATTCACAGAAGACTTTAAGTTAGAATTTCAACCTGGAAATCGACGTTATCTGTGTTTATTATACCATTTAGTACATTGCTGTTGTTGATTAATGCTTCACAGAAGGCACCGGAATGTCTTGAAGAAAGGCGTCCTTTTGGGCTTGTTTATGTTTAACAAAGCAATTTTGAGCTCGTGGTCTGCAATTGGGCAGGGAACACTGTCCCAATAGGGTATACTTTCCACTTTATTTTTATTATCAGATCTATCAGAGTCCTAGAATTAGGGGTTATACGGGTCGGTTATGTCACTATTTGTGTTAACTTCACAGTGTTGATCACCATTTTTATTTTGTTATCTGCTGAGAGCAAGTCATCATTAAAGTCATCAAGTATGTATACGGGCTTATGGCACACACAGATATTTCTGAAAGTTTCTAGCAGATGATTGAATGAACTGGAGGGTGATATAGGGTGACGGTAAACACTCCCTATAATGAAAAAAAAATGGAAATTTCTGATAGTGCACAGTGTTCCATATATCTTCGAGCTCTTCAGTTAAAAATAGGATTTAGCACATTGTTATACTTACCTAGATAATATCGGTGCTCAGTTACATATTTAGAGAATTATGTTCTCACAAATAAATTCCTCTCCAATCACTTGTTAACAGTTATAGTTTCAGTGGGAGTTACAGCCATGTTGGAAAAAGTGGCACTCTGTTTTAGACTTCTCAGTGCGTTCTGTTTTTGTTGGAAAACAAATTTACCCTTTTGTTTGAAGTCACACTTGACTACTTTCAACAGGAAATGGAAGTTTCTCCGGATATCGATTCATTTTTTTTTTTTACTCCACTTTCTTAATTTTTTTGGTTTTCATGCTTTTGCTTTATATAAAGTGACAAAAACATGCACATATACATACAATGTGTGTATGAGTGTGTGTGAGCGTGTGCATGTATGTATGTGTGCTTGTGTGTGTGTGAACATGTGTGTGTGTATGAGAGAAAGAAAGAAAGATAGATAGATAGATAGATAGATAGATAGATAGATAGATAGATAGATAGATAGAGACATACATACAGAGAGAGAGAGAGAGAGAGAGAGAGAGAGAGAGAGAGAGAGAGAGAGAGAGAGAGAGAGAGAGAGAGAGAGAGAGAGAGAGAGAGAGAGAGAGAGAGAGAGAGAGAGAGAGGAAATATATCATTCTCTCCATGTAGAGAGGCTATTTTGTAGCACTTAATACCAGAAGTATTCCTCTGTTTTATTATTCCCGAAAGCGGGTGAACAAAATGGGAAGGAAAGAGAGGATAATGCATAAAAAGAATTTTAGGATAACGTTTTTCATCATCAAGGAGAACCTCAGTGCTCAACCTCACCAGAAAGTCCTTTGTGTTGATTTTTCAAAGGTGTTGGTATAGCATCCTTTCACCGTATATATTTTTTGCAATTTAGTCAGTAAGAGGTAGTATATTCGATTTTTTGTTTTGTTTTCTCAGTAGTGAAACAGTGGCTTTACCTGTTCAGGCCCCTACAAGTGCATTGAGTCCATATATATATATCATATATATATATATATATATATATATATATATATATATATATATATATATATATATATATATATATATATATATATATATATATATATATATATATATATATGTAATGGTTCTGGTATTCTCTCTCCAGTATTTAAAAGCAATTTTGCTTTAGAGATGTGGGTGCTTTTATGTAATGGTTTTGTTTATTTTCATTTTAGTTTAATTGTGAAGTTGACATGAGTAAAACCAGTAAAACATTTAAAAGTATCAAGTAATAAATTGCATACATTCGAAACTTCTACTGGTGTAAGAAATATTTAGGCTTTTATTAATCAAACACATTTTTCAACATTCTTGGATCTCCATTTTACAAACATGTTTAATTTCGATGTTTTTTCCCCACCTGTTTATGATCATGCAGCACGAGCAAGGTTTGACTTTTTAATAAGATTCTATTTTTTTTCAAAGATATTTCTTATATGCGATGATCAGAAAGTATTGATTCTTTTTTAACCTTTACGAAGAGTTTCTCAGCAACATGTGCTCATGCAGTTGTTTTTCCGTTTGAAATAGTAATGTCTCTGCCTCTTCCTCATGTGCTAATAGTGCGTTTAAAAGACAACTATGATACACATGTAGGCATGTATATATGCATTTTGTATGTGTATACATATGTATGAATTTGGGTATATGCACTTGTGTTGATGTATGTATGTAAGTCCGTTTTCAGTTTTTCTTCAGATAACAATATAAGGTCGTATCGTATCTGACCATTTTATACGGTGCACTTTGTATGTGTGGAAGTATTGCGAGTGACTTACAGTAAGACTGATCTAATTTGTGTGTGTGTGTGTGTGTGTGTGTGCGTTTGTGTGTGTTTGTGTGTATGTATGCATGTATATATTTGTGTGCTTTATATGACAGGATACTCCAAAGACAACGAAAAGGACGTAATAAAATAAAATATAGAGCATTTCACCTTGGGAGTGGGGATGCTTTTCGTTCTGTTTCCATAGCAGTGATAACCTTCTTGCTTAATAGTCAACGATACATAAGAAATTATTTTTTCATCTAGAATATTCCCAATTATGTGCTTCCATATCTTATATGTGCCTTGACTCTCAAATGGTTTGCCATCGCATGGCTGGATAAGAGGGTTTGAAGAAATAATATTGAAACAGGATGACGTTGAGAGCGTTGTGTGGCTGCAAATGCTCAGTCTAAGATACCAAAGCAAGAAGAACTGGCGAGAAGTGACGCATGCCGAGAGTAATAAGGACTAGAATATTACTATAGAAAAGGTTCATTACACGTGAGACGTCTGACTTTGTGTATCGTAAAGAGAGAGAGAGAGAGAGAGAGAGAGAGAGAGAGAGAGAGAGAGAGAGAGAGAGAGAGAGAGAGAGGAGGAGAGAGAGAGAGAGAGAGAGAGAGAGGAGAGAGAGAGAGAGAGAGAGAGAGAGAGAGAACAATTACCTGACTAATTGCATCAATATGAAATGGTGTTCT
>JAXCGZ010017920.1:0-30000 GCA_037179515.1 Halocaridina rubra | reverse complement strand
TTTTCAATAAAAAAAAATGAAAATACTGAAAATTTTTATTTTTTCAATATTTTAATATTTTTGCATATACCCATAAAATAAACTAATAATTTATATATAAAAAAAAAAAAAAAAGGCGATACAGTGAGAACGCGAACCAAGAAAAGCGATACAGGGGAGAACACTGTGTATATATATATATATATATATATATATAATATATATATATATATATATATATATATATATATATATATATATATATATATATATATATATATATATATATATATACAGTAATCCCTCGCACTATTGCGGCTCACCTATCGCAGATTTTATTTGGGGAAAAAAAAAAATTAAGATTTTGATGCCAGGATCCCATCCTAGCATCAAAATCTTAAAATGATAAAATAAAACATTTATCATGCTGTAAAGAGAAACAGATGGAGAGTGTAATGACATGTCAGATGTGAAGGGATTATAAAAGATGTGTAATGAATATCCAGCTCTCTGCTGGGTTTTAATATACCTCTGCATTACTTTCATGATGTTTATTCCCAAAATTCTCCTTAGATCTTATTATTATTATTATTATTATTATTATTATAATTATTACTATTATTATTATTATTATTATTATTATTTTTAACAATAATTTCCTTTGATGATGATTGTGGAGATTATTATTATTATTATTATTAATATCATTATTATTACGAATTTGTAATTAAGCCATTATTTTTACAATAAATAATGTACTTTTGGTTGAATGAACAAGAGTTAATTAAAGATCTCTCTCTCTCTCCCTCTCCCTCTCTCTCTCTCTATATTCTACCCAATAGGGTGGGTGTATATGTAATGTATACTGATGATGATCTTTTCTTATCGTAATCCTCTCTGTACTGGTAGAAGCCTCCGCGGGCGCCTATTTACTATATCTAAAAAGAAAAAGAAATATATATATATATATATATATATATATATATATATATATATATATATATATATATATATATATATATATATATATATATATATATATATATATATATATATATAGTAAATAAGCGCCCGCGGAGGCTTCTTCCACTAGTACAAAGAGGATTACGATAAGAAAAGATCATCATCATTATACATTATGTATACACCCACCCTACCTCTGTCATATGTCTATCTAATCTACATTTGAAGGTGTCTAAGGTATTGGCATTTATCCTCCTACTAAGAATACTCTACGTTATTACCAAGCCAATTTTCACCAATTTCCCTTCTGAACCTAAATTTATCAAGATTAAATCCATTACCCATTACGAGTTCTGGCTTGATCATGAATGTTTTAAACTTTATTAATATAACCCTTGTTAATCCCTTTAAACCATTTATACACTCAATCATATCCCCCCTAACTCTGTGCCTCTCTAGAAAATGTAGATTAACTTCTTTTACTCTGTCATATGGTAGGTTTAGGCATTGCATAATTAATTTTTTTTTCGTTTTTTAGACTTGCTTTGGTTATTTATAATTCTTATTTTATCATTGTATGCATTTGCAGATAGAGGTTCGTTCTCCTGCATCCTCCTCCTCTTCTACCACATAAGTTACTTGCTCACTGCCACCATGCATGTCCCAGTGTACTGTATAACTGTTGCCCACCGCATAATAGAGTAAAGTATAGTAATGTATGTTAATTTCTAGCTGTAAAGTGAATATGAATATCTTTTGTATACTCTTAGAAATAGAGACAGGGCTTTCTGCTTTGCTATGTAGTAATATGTTTTTTACTTATCTTATATCTTTGGCATGATGTGTCTATGTAAGGTTTGGAACGTATCTATGCCCTTTATCATTGCTTCCTATGGAAAATAACTCGTTTTTTCATGTGATTTTCCATTTACCCGACACTTCTGAGAACCTATCTAGGTGCTATTCTGAGAACTAGGTGTATATATATATATATATATTATATATATATATATATATATATATATATATATATATATTATATATATATATATATATATATATATTAATATATATATATATATATACAGTGTTCCCTCCATTATCACGTGGTTTCGGCTCCAGGACCCGGCGCGAGACAGGAAAATCGTGGATTATGATCAGCCTATATGTACATAGATATTTTAATTTATTTTTACGCTTACACCGTATAAACTGTATAAACCCTCCATGTACTGTTAACAAACCACCCTTTACTTCATAAATAACAGCATGCAAGCATAAATTTATATGACATACTTATGTACATAGGTAATTTACAATTATTTTTACGTTTACTGCATAAACCCTCCCTGCACTGTTAAAAAACCACCCTTTACTTTATAAAAAACAGCATGCAACGTAAATTTATATGTACGTGATAGGTAAACTTACCTTATCTGTTATGGTTAACATTTTCCTTTGCCGCTTAGGCTCACTACAAGAAGCCTTAAAAGATGAAGGATGCTTGGGAGGCATTGCAAAGGTTAAAATATGCGAGTAAAAAAATCACAAGCAAAACGAATTAATAAGCACAACATGAACGGCGCACACATGAGTTAGACTGAACGAGCCTTTGTCCGAAACGCTGATAGCGGTATCGTATCTTACATATTGCAATATTGTTAGTATATATGTTTTTTACTATTTTTTACTGTTTTATTATTCTTAGGCTAAGAAATACGTTTTTTTATCCATAAAATCATGAAACTACTGGAAATATAAATATATATGCTAGCTCACGTAGCCGTGACCCCAATACATTGTATGCTATCGGACACAAGCAAAACGTATTAATAAGCACAACGTGAACGGTGCACACGTGAGTTAGACTGAACGAGCCTTTGTCCGAAACGCTGATAGCAGTATCGTATTTTACATGTTGCAATACTGTTAGTATTTATGTTTTTTACTATTTTTTACTTTTTTATTATTCTTAGGCTAAGAAATACGTTTTTTTATCAAGAAAATCTTGAAACTACTGGAAATATAAATATATATGCTAGCTCACGTAGCTGCGACCCCAATACATTGTACGCTATCGGACACTATTTCGCATGATGCAATACTGTGAGTTATACTGTACGTACATATATCTAAACTTATGTTTTTTACTATTTTTTACTGTTTTATTATTCGTAGGCTGAAAAATAAATTTTTGTATCAATTAAATAATGAAATATGTTTTTTCAATAAAAAAAATGAAAATACTGAGAATTTTTATTTTTTTAAATATTTTTATATTTTTGCATATACAAAAAAAATTAATAATTTGCCAAAAAGAAAACCGTGGCACAGTGAAAACACGAGCCAAGAAACGCAATCCAGTGAAGGATTACTGTATATATATATATATATATATATATATATATATATATATATATATATATATATATATATATATATATATATATATATATATATATATATATATATATATATATATATATATATATATATATATATATATATAATAATGATGATGATCTTTTCTTATCGTAATCCTCTTTGTACTCGTGGAAGAAAAAAAAAAATATATATATATTTTTTAAGGTGTTCCTACTTCGCGGAAATTCACCTATCGTGGCCGGTCCCGGAACTGAACCCCCGCGATAAACGAGGGATTACTATATATATATATATATATATATATATATATATATATATATATATATATATATATATATATATATATATATATATATATATATATATATATATATATATATATATATATATATATATATATATATATATATATATATATATATATATATATATATTACATTTAGGCATTCCATTATTAATTTTTGTTTGTTTTTGTTTTTTAGTGTTGCTTTGGTTATTTATAATTTTCATTTTATCTTTGTTTACATTTGCAGATAGAGGTTCGTTTTCCTGTATCCTCCTCCTCTTCTACCACTTAAGTTACTTGCTCACGGCCACCATGCACGTCCCAGTGTACTGTATGACTGTTGCCCACCGCATAATAGAGTACAGTACAGTACTGTATGTTAATTTCTTGCTGTACAGTGAATATGAATATCTTTTGTATACTCTTCAAAATAGATACAGGGCTTTCTGCCTTACTATGAAGTTATAAAATATGTTTTTTACTTATCTTATACCTTTGGTATGGT
Organism: Halocaridina rubra; assembly: GCA_037179515.1. Classification (NCBI taxonomy): domain Eukaryota; kingdom Metazoa; phylum Arthropoda; class Malacostraca; order Decapoda; family Atyidae; genus Halocaridina; species Halocaridina rubra. The sequence goes on along the minus strand of JAXCGZ010017920.1, from coordinate 25,882 downwards.
GTGTCTATGTAAGGTTTGGAACGTATCTATGCCCTTTATCATTATTCCCTATGGAAAATGACTCGTTTTTTCACGCAATTTTCCATTTACCCGACCTTTCTGAGAACCTATCTAGGCGTTATTCTGAGAACTAGGTGTATATATAAAATACACCTTGTTCGCTTTTTCCGAATTTTTTTTAACCGCGAAATTGGAATTATGCCCCTAAATAATAATAGTAAAAAAATAAGAAATTCGCAAATAACACCCATGCAAAAAAATTCAAAAAAAAAATTTCATTTTGGTAAAACATCGACCGCCTCAGAGGCACTTTTCTGCCATCCTCCTCCTCTTCTACCGCTTAATGCGATTGGATATTATGAAGAAAATTGAAAAAAAGCATTAATAACAAACAGCAAACATATTTTCAATATGATATCGTCAGGGAAATAGCGTGTGAGGGTGCATCAGCTGATACCGAAGTAGCAAAACATTTGTCGATAGAGGTTTGTTCTCCCGCATCCTCCTCATCTTCTACCGCTGATTGCGATCGAATATTATGAAGAAAATTGAAAAAAGCATTAAGAACAAACAGCAAACAAATTTTCGATATAATATCGTAAGGGAAATAGCGTGCGAGGGTGCATCAGCTGATACAGATGTGTGGCAAAACGTTTGCCGATAGAGGTTACTTCTCCCGCATCCTCCTCCTCTTCTACCACTTAATGTGATCGAATATTATGAAGAATATTGAAAAAAGCATTAAGAACAATCAGCAAACAAATTTTCGATATAACATCGTCAGGGAAATAGTGCGCAAGGGTGCATCAGCTGATACGGAAGAGTGGCAAAACTTTTGCCACTAAAGGTTCGCTCTCCAGCATCCTCCTCCTCTTCTACCACTTAATGTGATCGAATATTATGAAGAATATTCAAAAAAAGCATTAAGAACAAACAGCAAATAAATTTTCGATATAATTTCGTCAGGGAAATAGCGTGCGAGGGGGCATCAGCTCATACGGAAGTGTGACAAAACGTTTGCCGATAGAGGTTCGATCTCCCGCATCCTTCTCCTCTTCTACCGCTTAATGCGATCAAATATTATGAAGAAACTTGTAAAAAAGGATTAAGAACAAACAGCAAACAAACTTTTGATATAATATCCTCAGGGAAGTAGCATGTAGAGAATATACATATTTCATTTAAGTTTCCCCAATATACATTTTCTTTGTAAAGAATTGTATAGTTTTCTTTTTCTCTCAGCTGACTTTATTTACGTTTAGATTTCGTGCAGCATGGTCGATATGTTAAGAAGACAGAATAATGTTTAGAACCAAGGAATATTAATAATACATACTATAATCTTGAATATTAGATAAACCCCAAATAGAGTGAGTAAATAAATATTTTATGGGTAAGATATTGCCTGAATAGTGATAAGGATGAGCTGATACGGAAGCGGCAAAACGTTTGCCGATAGGGGTTCGTTCTCCCGCATCCTCCTCCTCTTCTACCGCTTAATGCAATTGGATATTATGAAGATAATGGAAAAAATGCATTAAGAACAAACAGAAACAAACTTTCGATATAATATCGTCAAGAAAATAGCGTGCGAGGGTGCATTAGCGAATACAGAGGCGGCAAAACCTTTGCACCCTCGTGCTCACCGCCACCATGCACATACCAGTGTATGCCTGTTGCCCACCACATAATGGAGTGCATTAATTTGCTTACTGTACACTATATCTGTATATCTTTTATACTGTACACTATTTGCATGTTAATTTAAATAACTACAGATCTTTCTGTTTTGTTATTTACTTATATGTTTTACTTATCTTATATCTTTGGCATACTGTGTCTATGTAAGGTTGTGGAACGTATCTATGCCCTTTATCATTGTCTCCTATAGAAAATTACTTATTTTTTCACAGGATTTTCCACTTACCAGTTACTTCTGAGAACCTATTTGGGTGTTATGCTGAGAACTAGGTATATATAAAATTATATATATATATATATATATATATATATATATATATATATATATATATATATATATATATATATATATATATATATATACAGTGTTCCCCCCTTATTGCAGTAGTTCGGTTCAGGGACCCGGCACGAACCAGGAAAACCACGAAGTAGGATCAGCCTTTATTAGAAAAAAAAAATGATGATTATGACACCAGGACAGGCCAAAAATGATAAAATAAAACGGCCTTTATCAGGCTGTAAAGAGAAACAGAGATGGAGTGTAATGACCTGTCAGATGTGAAGGGATTATAAAAGATGTGTAATGAATATCCAGCTCTCTGCTGGGTTTACTATACCTCTGCATTACTTTCATGGTGTTTATTCTAAAAATTCTCCTTAGATCTTATTATTATTATTATTATTATTATTATTATTATTATTATTATTATTATTATTATTGGCAACAATAATTTTCCTTTGATGATGATTGGGGAGATTATTATTATTATTATTGGCAACAATAATTTTCCTTTGATGATGATTGGGGAGATTATTATTATTATTATTATTATTATTATTATTATTATTATTATTATTATTATTACTACAAATTCGTAATTAAACCATTATTTTTACTATAAACAATGTAGTGTTGGTTGAATGAACAAAAATTACTTAATGATTCTCTCTCTCTCTCTCTCCCTCCAACATTCTATTCTACCCAACCTCCCACACTCTCTTTGTCCCAGCCTACTAGGGAGGGGCACTTTACACAGTTATTAAACGTAAATAAACCAACAGATGTACAAACAATGATGAGCCCTTAATAATAATAATGATGATGATGATGATAATCTCCACAATCATCACCAAAGGAAAATTATTGTTGCCAATGATAATAATAATAATAATAAGAATAAGAATAAGAATAAGAATAAGAATAAGAAGAAGAAGAAGAAGAAGATCTAAGGAGAATTATTGGAATAGACATCATGAAAGTAATGCAGAGGTATATTAAAACCCAGCAGAGAGCTGGATATTCATTACACATCTTTTATAATCCCTTCAAATCTGACAGGTCATTACACTCTCCATCTCTGTTTCTCTTTACAACCTGATAAAGTCTGTTTTATTTTATAATTTTTTGGCCCCTCCTGGTGTCACAATAATCTTAAAAAAAAAAAAAAAGACAGACAGACAGACAGAATGAAAGACAGACAGAAAGAATGAATGAAAGAAAGAATGAAAGAAAGAATGAAAGAATGAAAGAAAGAATGAAAGAAAGAATGAAAGAATGAAAGAAAGAATGAAAGAATGAAAGAATGAAAGAATGAAAGAATGAATGAAAGAATGAATGAATGAATGAATGAAAGAATGAAAGAATGAAAGAATGAAAGAATGAATGAATGAATGAAAGAATGAAAGAATGAATGAATGAAAGAATGAATGAATGAAAGAATGAATGAATGAAAGAATGAATGAAAGAATGAATGAAAGAATGAAAGAATGAATGAATGAATGAAAGAATGAAAGAATGAATGAATGAATGAATGAAAAAAGAAAGAATGAAAAAAGAAAGAATGAAAAAAGAAAGAATGAAAAAAGAAAGAAAGGAAGAAAGGAAGGAAGGAAGGAAGGAAGGAAGGAAGGAAGGAAGGAAGGAAGGAAGGAAGGAAGGAAGGAAGGAAGGAAGGAAGGAAGGAAGGAAGGAAGGAAGGAAGGAAGGAAGGCAGAAGGAAGGAAGGAAGGCAGAAGGAAGGAAGGAAGGCAGAAGGCAGAAGCAGAAGCAGAAGCAGAAGAAGAAGAAGAAGAAGAAGAAGAAGGCGGCGGCAACACAGTGAGAACGCGAACCAAGAAACGCGAATAACCGGGGGAACACTGTGTATATATATATATATATATATATATATATATATATATATATATATATATATATATATATATATATAATATATATATATATATATATATATATATTATATGAATCATTTTTACCTCGACTGGGACTTGAAGCTAGGATTTATAATTACTAAAGCAAGGCGCTACCAACTACACCACAGTAGGTTGATAGGAAACAGACCTTATAGCTTATATCTGCTATACTAGGAATGAACGCATTCTATCTGAATGTCACTATGTTCATATTACAGTTTCCCAAACCTCACTCATGGTTTTGTTTTCGCATTTAATTCAACTTCCAATCTTATTCGGGACTAACAATAACCCAATAAGCACATCACATTTGTGAAAACATGAATCATTATTACCCTGACCGGGACTTGAACCTCGGACTTATAATAACTAAGCCAAGGCAATACCAACTACACCGTGGGCTAAAAGAAAACAGACTTATAGCTTATATCTGATATAGTAGGAATGAACGCAATCTATCTGAATGCCACTATGTTCATAATACAGTTTCCCAAACCTCACTCGTGGGTTTGTTTTCGCATTTAATTCAACTTCCAATCTCATTCGGGACCAACAATAACCAAATAAGCACATTACATATGTGAAAATATGAATCATTTTTACCCCGACCGGGACTTCAACCTAGGACTTATAATAACTAAGCCAAGGCAATACCAACTACACCATAGAAGGTTAAAAGGAAACAGACCTATAGCTTATATCTGATATAGTAGGAATGAACGCATTCAGTCTGAATGTCACTATGTTCATATTACAGTTTCCCCAACCTCATTCGTGGTTTTGCTTTCGCATTTAATTCAACTCCCAATCTCATTCGGGACCAACAATAACCAAATAAGCACATTACATATGTGAAAACATGAATCATTTTTATCCCGACCAGGACTTCAACCTAAGACTTATAATTACTAAGGAAGGCGCTACCAACTACACCACAGAAGATTAAAAGGAAACAGACCTTATAGCTTATATTTGCTATGGTAGGAATGAACGCATTCTATCTGAATGCCACTATGTTCATATTACAGTTTCCCCAACCACACTTTTGGTTTTTTTTTCGCATTTAATTCAACTCCCAATCTCATTCGGGACCAACAATAACCAAATAAGCACATTACATATATGAAAACATGAATAATTTTTACCTCGACCGGGACTTCAACCTAGGACTTATAACTATAAAGTCAAGGCGCTACCAACTACACCACCGAAGGTTAAAAGGAAACAGACCTTATAGCTTATATCTGCTATAGTAGGAATGAACGCAGTTTATCTGAATGCCACTATGTTCATATTACAGTTTCCCCAACCTCACTCGTGGTTTCATTTCCGCATTTAATATAACTCCCAATCTCATTCGGGACCAACAATAACCAAATAAGCACATTACATATGTGAAAACATGAATAATTTTCACCCCGACCAGGAGTTGAACATAGGACTTAAAATTACAAAGCCAAGGCACTACCAACTACACCACAGTAGGTTAAAAGGAAACAGACCTCATAGCTTATATCTGCTATAGTAGGAATGAACAAATTCTATCTGAATGCCACTATGTTCATATTACAGTTTCCCCAACCTCATTCGTGGTTTAATTTTCGCATTTAATTCAACTCCCAATCTCATTCTTGACCAACAATAGCCAAAAAAGCACATTACATATGCGAAAACATGAATCATTTTTACCCAGACTAGGAGATGAACCTAGGACTTATAATTACTAAGCCAAGTCTTAGGTTCAAGTACCAGTCGGGGTAAAATGTTTCATGTTTTCACATATGAAATGTGCTTATTTGGTTATTGTTGGTCCCAAATGAGATTAGAAGTTGACTTAAACGCGAAAACGAAACCACGGGAGAGGTTGGGGAAACTGTAATATGAACATAGCATTCAGATAGAATTCGTTCATTCCTACTATAGCAGATATAAGCTATAAGGTCTATTTTCTTTTAACCTTCTGTGGCGTAGTTGGTAATGCCTTGGCTTAGTAATTATAAGTCCTAGGTTCAAGTCCTGGTCGGGGCAAAAATTATATAAATGGACAAAGTTTTCCAATAAGTCACTGTATTACTTCATTCTACATCATTACACCTTATTCCCTATACACCTGTGCCTTATATCTAGATGTCATGATCTCCTTATATAATGGTTGATGCATCTCATGACTATACTTTTTCTTTGCGAATATCTCCTTCTAACAACAGATAAATTGCTATATATATATTCTCCACCTTCGTCTCATCACCAGACCCTTTCCATAAGTTCCAGCGAAACAAATGGCCTCATTTTAATTTTCCTCCAAACTTCTGTTCTATCTCGTATCTTCAAGTCTCATGTATATCACTTGGTGACACCATTTCACTCCCACTACTCTAGGTTTTCATCTCTTTAGTAGCAATACAAGTCCTACATTCATTCCTTCACAATAAATATTGAAGAAACTTCATTGACCACTTTATTCAGAGTGCACTTTGATGATGACCACTGCACCTTCGCCTCTATACTACTTTCAAAATGTATACAACAACCAGTATACACTACTCAAAGTCATACCAGTGACTCGTATTCCCATTGCCCTTTAGTATTGCCACTTCATTTCATAACTTTCTATATTTCAAATTTAAAATATAGATAATTTTTTGAAAAACAATGAAACTATGAGGAGTGATTGGAGTAAATTTGCTTCTGGTGAGTAAGAGTGTGCATTAATTCGGCCACCCCCAATGTATATGTATGCACTGTACTTAAAATCTGAGCAACCTCTACATCTTCATCTTTGAGAAATTCAATAATTCCAAGTCATCTGCTGTATATACTTTGGTCATATCAAAACTGGTTTTCATCATCAATCACTCTAGCACTCAGCTATTTTACTATCCACATGTGTATTAGTATACCAGACCAGCCATCCTCAACATTCTTACACAAGGTTCGACTCACCCCTCAAGTTTTCGAAACCGCTGCCTTTAAAAATTATTGCAATATCAAGAATATACATTCACATTTTATTATATAAAAATTAAAACTATATATCTCTTCTAGAAGCTAGCAAACTGCACTATGCGTGCAGACATCAACACACCTAATATCTGCCACAGTAAATAGAGGACTGCTGAAATGATGAGTGGTCCTCCCCAGATATGATTAAGGAAATAGACAGTGTCGCTGATTCTCTGCGAGTCCACAGCCATCAAGTTTGTTATCTCTCCAACTGTGTATTTATTCCTTGAAGACGTCGACATACGCATAGTCTGAATATGAGGAATACATTAGAAGACTGAAATGCTAGAAATTTGGATATATGTAGGACCTACATTTCTTTTGCATATTACATATTTTTATAATTGTATACTGAGACTGCAGTAGTCTACTCAATGCTTTTTAGTGCTTGACATAATGAGAACATGAAGTTCTTTCTAAAATGAAGGCCATTTGTAAGTGAATACTGAAACGGATTTATAGATATATAAGTTAAGACAACAGCATGACAATAATATGCTCGAATTCAGATGCCAAACAAAACTTTTGCCAATTAGGATTGAAAACAAAAATCATATAGATATAATCATTATAAACCAGTACATAATACAGTTCTTCGTGCCCACCATGGCTGAACGGTACCGATTGCAACTTTGATTCGTCAGGTTTAGAATTTGCATCCTGCCACTATCTATGGCAAGAAAGGGCAATCACTCAGGGTAACAGTCACTCTTGCCAAAACCATAGAACATCGCATAAAGGCACCAACCTAGCCATTAGAGGAAATGAGAGTCTGTGACATATAACCAATCACATCACTTAATAATATTCATCCACAAAAGCAACAATTGAACACAGGGTGATCTATGCCCCAAATCTGTAAGCAAAATATTCTCAGGTTGGCCTTCAGAGGCACATATACGAAGAAATATCTCAGAATTAAATGACTTATGCAAGGTCTAAAATTGAATATGCAGCATCCTATTGGAATTCGCATATGGGGACAGTTCAAACTTTGTTACAGATAAGAAAAATCTCGGTCTAAAGGAAAGGATGAAGGAATCAAAATTACCACCATATTAAGCAAAATGAAAGAGGGGTTATAAGCAAAAAGAATGAGGGGTTACAGTAACAGTTTTTAAATTCCTTCACAGTTTTGATAAAGTAAATAAGTGGCAATAACATGACGCCATAGTTTTAAGCTTCAAAAATTTTCTTTTTCTAAGGATGTAAGAAAGTATTTCTTTTTTAGTACAGGAATAGCTGCTAACTGGAATTCACTAAGAGAAAAACTGCAGATGCTATATGCAATCGTGGTTTAAGGTATGATAGGTTTTAATTAGGCAAATAGAGGCCCAAAAGGACACAGCAGTTTTGGGCATGGAGCTTTCTTGCAAGTACACAATTAGGTAAATATACACTCAAAAGAAAAATTACTAACACTCTGTCAAGAATGAAGAGAGTTTCATTCAGCCAGATACTAGTAAAGAAAAGCAGGAAAAAATTTAAATTAGTCAGGGGTAGGCATTACCTATAAATGCAAAAAATGCAGAACAACTTAGCTATGCTCTTTATAAATACATAGAAAAAAACTGAGAGATCAGTGGCAAAACTAAATGAATTGCACATTCTATATACAATACCTTCGTAAATTCTAAAGATGTTACAATTCTCTGGAAATCTTTGATACCAATGCCAAGGAATAAAAATATCAGAAAATGGTCTTAAGAACAGAACTGAAAAATACCTTACGATATACAGTAGCTATCAAAGATGTCTTCAATTGAAGCATAATAATTTGGTCTCTGTAGTAAAATGCATTCTTAATTAATGTTGTAGACATGGATACTACAATTAGGGCAATGCAGTATGCATAGCCATGCGAAGATGACTCGTTCTCGCTACTGCTGAAGTTGATCAAGAAACTGAAAAGAATATAAAAAAAAAGTACAATAGTTTTCTCTCTCTATGTCTCCATGCATCGCACTAAGTCTTTCTCTCTAGGTGATGTCTAGCTGATCGGGAATTAAAATGCATGCCGTCTCTGTTCCCCCCCAATATCCTATCCCATTTTATCAGTATCAGTTAATATAAATTTGGATGAGGAATATAACAATTTTGTCATGACTCTTAAGAATAGTCAGAGAGACTATATTCCCATGAAACATTGCAGATCAAGAAAAAATGACCCTAAATGGATGAACAATAGAATAAAGAATCTTATAGGTATTAAAAGAGGAATATACAGGAAACTAAAAAGAGGTGAAGAGCAGGTGAGGCAGCAATACATACAGTTAAACAGGGAAGTTAAAAAGATAGTTAGAGAGTCGAAAAGAAAATACGAAGTTAGAATAGCAGGAGAAGCTAAAGAAAATCCTAAAGGGTTTTATCAACATTATCAAACAAAATTTAAGGAAAAAGTCGGACCAATTGAAGTAGCCAATGGCCATATCACAGATGATGATAAAGTGATGTGTACATGTTTAAATGATTATTTCTTATCTGTATTTACAAATGAAAACTTGGAAAATATTCCGGAAGTAGAATCCATTTACAGAGACAGTCCCGATAATATACTTAGTTCAATAAATATTACGAGAGAGGAGGTAATAAAAGAAATAGATAAATTAAAGGCTCATAAATCTCCGGGACTTGATGGAATATATGCTAGAATATTAAAGGAATGCAAGGAAGAACTTAGTTGTCCTCTAACTGCATTATTTAATAATTCAATAAAATTAGGATCGATACCCATGGAGTGGAAATTGGCAGATGTGGTACCAATATTTAAAAAAGGAGAACGTGTTAAAAAGAATAATTATAGGCCGGTAAGTTTAACGTCAACAGTGGGTAAGATTCTAGAATCCATAATTGCAAATAAAATAAGGGCACATCTAGAATTACACAGCTGATAAAACTTTCACAACACGGGTTTCTTAAGGGTTTTTCGTGCCTTACAAACTTACTGTCTTTTTATTCAGAAGTTTACGAGGCAGTAGATTGTGGCAAAGAATATGATACAATATATCTAGATTTTAGCAAAGCTTTTGATAGAGTTCCTCACAAAAGATTAGTTAAAAAGCTGGAAGCTCATGGTATAGGAGGAGCTGTGCTCAGATGGATCAAACAATGGTTAAAAGACAGAAAACAGAGGGTTTGCATAAATGGAGAGAAATCAGAGTGGGGCTCGGTTACTAGCGGGGTACCACAAGGCTCGGTACTGGGTCCCCTATTATTCATCGTATATCTAAATGACCTGGATTCGGATATCAGTAGTAACCTAAGTAAATTCGCAGACGACACTAAAATAGGTAGAACTATAAATGGAAAAGAAGACATTCATGCTTTACAGGAAGATCTAAATAGATTATCTGAATGGTCGGACAAATGGCAAATGGAATTTAATGTTGAAAAATGTAAAGTAGTTAAAATGGGTACTATAAAAGACAATACTAGTTATAAGCTAAATAACCATGAAATCATGAGTTCTCAGTGTGAAAGGGATTTGGGAGTTCTTGTGAGTAGTAGTCTTAAGCCAAGAGAGCAATGCACAGCAGTCAGAAATAAAGCAAACAGAATTTTAGGATTTATCTCAAGAAGCGTCAGCAATAGGACGGAAAAAGTTATTTTGCAGCTCTATCTTGCATTAGTTAGGCCCCATTTAGATTATGCTGTGCAATTCTGGTCACCCTATTATAGAATGGAAATTGAATCCTTGGAGAGAGTGCAGCGAAGAATGACCAAGATGATACACAATATCAGAAATCTACCATATGAGGACAGATTAAAAAAACTTAATCTACATTCTCTAGAGGGGCGAAGAGTTAGGGGGGATATGATTGAAGTGTATAAATGGTTTAAAGGGATTAACAAGGGAGATATTAATAAAGTTTTAAAAATTCATGATCAAACCAGAACTCGTAATAATGGATTTAAGCTTGATAAATTTAGGTTCAGAAGGGAAATTGGTAAAAATTGGTTTGGTAATAGAGTAGCTGATGCATGGAACAAGCTTCCTAGTATGATAGTAAATGCCAATACCTTAGACACCTTCAAATGTAGATTAGATAGACATATGACAAGAGGTAGGGTGGGTATGAATAGGTTAGTGCTTATTAGAAAAATCATAAAAAGAAAAATAGAATAAATAAGTAGAGTAGAATAGAATAGGTTAGACATGCTGAAAATACAATTCAAAAATGGAGCTGCCTCGTGTGTGCCAGTAGGCATGTTGCAGTGTCCTCTATTCTTATGTTCTTATGTTCAAAATGGCCAGTTGGTAATGTACTCAATTTTGAGTTGTCAGGTCGTCGGTTCTAGACCCGCCATATCGTGAGGTTAGAAAGCGCATTCACTCAGGGAAACAGTCACACACTGCCAAAACCAAAGTCCTTAGAAATAAGGGACCATCCTAGCCCTTGATTGAAAATGAAGTCCAAGACATAAAACCAGATCATCAGTACTGAGACTTAAAAATAAAAGACAGAGCATATTCAAGCCACATGTTCACAAATATTTTGCGAGGATTTTGGGATGATAGTCATTTGTTATATACCTTCCACCAAAATGGAGAGACAAATGCTGGAAAAGGTACAGAAGGAGAAAAAACATAAATCCGTGGCATTATTATAAAAGAGCAAGAAATGATTACCAAGTTAAAGAAAAAAGGAGAAGAGATTACGGAAGGGATATTACCAGGAATCTAAAGAAAAAATCCCAAACTTTTCCATACCTTTACCAGAGGAAAACTGAATGCTTTAAAGTTAAAGAGGAAAACTGATGGCTTTAAAGTTAAAAAATGAGGATGGAGGCATCACTGATACAGATGAAGAAATCTGCAAAGAATTGAATAAGCAGTTTCAGTCAGTATTTACAGCAGAAAATACCCCACTCCCTCCCATTGCAGAAATAAGAGATGAGGGCCCATAAAGCTACAGGTCCTGATGATATATCCCCTTATGTACTTAAGAAATAAGCTAAATCAATATCAGCGGCACTATGCATCATATCTGAAAAGTCGCTAGAATCTTGGGAGATTCCAAAATGCTGGAACATGCGAACGTGGTACCTATCTTCAAAAAGGGAAGGAGGGATACAGCTCTAAAATACAGACCAGTGTCCTTGACCAGAATAGTTTGCGAAGTTATGGAGAGCTACTGAGAAAACAAATCTCTCTTCACTTGAAATCCTTCAACTTTTAGTGAGACAACATGGCTTCAGAGAAGGTAGATCAACAGTAACAAATATATTAGAAATTTATGATGAAGGAAACCATATCTTACAGGAAAGAGAGGACAGGGCAGAGTGAATATTCCTAAATTTTTAGAAGGCACTTCTACGGTCCCACATGGGAGACTTACTAAAACACTGCAAGTAATGGTGGAAATAGGTGGAAATATCTTGGAATGGATAAAAACTTACTCAGAAGGAAGGGAACAGAGGGTTAGACACTCAGTGTCTAAATGGAGAAGGGTCAGTAGTGGTGCTCCACAGGGTTCAGTTTAAGGGACTTCTGTTCCTTCTATACATAAATGAACTACCAGTGTCTGTAAATTCATTCTTGAATATGTTTGCAGATGATAGAAAGATTGTGAAGAAAGTAGGTGACAATAACTATGGTAGAGAACATCAGGAATACCTAAATAGGTTGCATGAGTCGTCAGAAAAGTAGCTAATGAATTTCAATGCTTCAGATTGTAAGGTAATGAAAATGAGTACAAGTGCAAGAAGGCCCAAGCTTAGATACTCACAAGCAGGAGGAGACCTTCAAGAGAAAGAGAATGAGAGATCTAGGAGTAACCATACCAGCAGATCTGTCTCCGGAAATGCATATAAATGGCATAGTAAGGGCAGCATATGCATTCTTAGCAAATGTTAGGGTAGCCTTCAGACACATGGACAAGAAAATGATCAGAGATATTTATGCAACTTATGTGAGGCCAAAGCCAGAATACGCAGTCCCTATTTGGGATCCGCACTTGAAAAAGCATATAAATTCGCTGGATAAATTTCAAAGACATGACACGAAATTGGTGTCAAAAATACACAATATCAGTTATGAGGAGAAGCTGAGGGAATTAGGTTTACCATCACTCGAAGCTAGAAGAATGAGGTGGGATATGGTGACAGATTTTTAATTCTTTCATGGTTTTGAGAGAGTGGAAAGGGATCTATATTTTGATATGCCTGGCAATTGAACTAGAGGTCATAGTTTGAAGCTTAAGAAAATATCTTTGCAAGATATAAGAATATCCTCTTTTAGTGTAAAAATACTTGATGATTGGAATTTGCTAAGCGAGGAAATAAATAATGTTAACTCATTTCATGGTTTCATGAACAAATATGATAAGTAACCTTGAATATAAAACTAGAAACAACCAGGAGACTGGGAATACAAGAGTAAGGCTCTTTCCTGTAAGCAAAATTAAGTCATTACTGATGATGCCTATCAAAGGCTTTAAGAGAAATGGGGGTTATGACCTAACTCAGGTAAAGTTCAAACAGAATTACGACCCTTCTTCCTTCTCTCGTTACCAAGCCAGCATCCACTGTCAGTAAATCTTCTCAGGCATTGTGTAAAGAGGGAAACGAATCAAGATCCTGATAGTGGGTGAGTTATTTCTATATTATAATATATTATCTCACTTTTTCTATGTCAAACAGATTGGTAAATATGTAATACTTTGACCCTTTGTACAATCACAGACAACGTGCATTCTGAGCATCAAACATGGTGGTAAAGTTATGCAAGACACGAATGCGTTTGTTTCTCCATGCAAAACTCCTGATAATGATTGTGGCTGACAAACTTAGAAACCTTTTTTCATTTCATATATATCCATACCTAACTAAAATGTAATAACTGATTTAAACTATTTGTCATATAAAGTAATTGCAGAAATTAATCTCATTGTAATATTAAAGGAACATCAACAACGATAGAAATATACAAAGAAGTAAAACTTCCATACCAAGTGAAGTCTTTTGCCATGTTAGATATTTACACATATATGTAAACAATGGCCAGTGGCCACTGACTGTGCAAAATGGGGTCCACTTAGTGAATGTTCACAAGATTCAGAGATGATTAAAAGTAATGTAACAACAGAGTACAACTAGAACTGTATTCCTTAAGTTATTGGCGTAATTTCGACCTATTCCAAATGTGAATTATATTTTTGCCCCTCTAAGGGAAAATGATCCCCTATCTGAAGAGGATGTTCTGTTTTCTATTCTTCCTCTCTCACGAGAGCCAGAGAGAGAAACAAAGATTGCCTTTGTTTTGCTTTTTGTGCTTTTGTGTTGTTTGGGTTTAGTTCAATACACGTTACTGTGTGTTCCATAAGTCTACAGAAAGTGTTATAATTTTCATTTGCATTTATTTTTCTGTTTGCTTTTCCCTCTCTTAAGAGAGTTCGGAAGAGAAATAAAAAGACCACTTGGTGCTGAGCATACTTTGTAGTGTGCCTCATAACCGCGGTGATCCATTGCATATTTTCTGTATGCCCTCCCCTCTCTCACGAGAGTTGGGAAGATAGACTGTTTTAGTGATTAAGTGATGTAGTGTTCCAATTAACTGAAGTGTTCCAGCCACAAGGCCCCAATATTCTATAATATACTTAGTGAAATCTGTGGACATCCAAGACTAGTTGTTAGTCATGGCCTCTACTGCTTCTCCTGCTCCCCCCCAGAGGGGGGAATGGAATTCAACCCCCCTCAAGAGGGGTGGACGGTTGTGGGGAAGAAGAGGCCAAGGACAGCCTCTGGCAGCAGCCATGAGAGTGCTACTGCCCCAGTCCCCCCCCCCCAGCCCCAAAGACCGATGCCATTATAGAGCCCATTTCAAAGTTTAAAGTGCATACACCTTCCACTAAAGAGGCATATGACCTAATTAGAGAGTTGGAAAACCAACTCACCGAGTTTGGCTGCAAAATCAGGCCTAATGTACAAGGTGAATTTATCATCCATCCATCCATCCTCAGTAGAAGCCGCAGAGAAGATCCGCAACCTCAATTCACCTCACTTAGCAGAGATGAACCCTGCTCAAAAAATAAGGAAACATATCCTCATTGGTTTCCCTGTTGCTTCGTCAGTTGACCTGCTAACCAAGCAAACATATATTACTGTTGCCTCACGTTGCTCCTCCAAAACAGAGGGCCAAACCGTCCCCTCCAAACAAGTTCTGGTCCACCCCTTCTCAAGTAAACCTCGGTATCTGGGGTAAATTCAACTTAAGCGACTACACCCCTGAATCACCGAGATGTTTCCGGTGTCAAAGATTTGGGCACCATAGAAACACTTGCCATCTCCCAGAGAGATGTGCAATCTGCAGTGGGGGACATTCCACTGGCCACTGCCTCAACAAATTCAAGGCCAAGGAAGCAACAGTTGCCAAGCCAAACTGTAAGGAAAATCATCACGCATGGAACAACCGCTGCCCAGAAAGGCTGAAGATGATTCCTCAAAGAGTCCCTCCCTCTGCCCCTGCCACCAATTACACCACCTCCAACTTCAGCCCCTGCTCCTCCCCCCACCTCCAATCCTTGGCAAAGGCCCCTTCCTGCCCCACTCAGATCCAACCTCCCCACCCAAAACCCACTACACAACACTATCCTGGCTCCTGACACAGATCACACCTCCTACAGTTCCCACCCCTACACCAACTCCATCCACACAATCACACAACACTCATATTCCTACCATCCCCCCAAACAACACTCACACTCCCACCATCCCCTCACGCAACACTCACACCAACACCTCCACCCCTTGCAACACTCAAACACACAATACAGTCACATGCAACTCTCAGACCACACACACATCCACTCACCAAACCAGGTCCTGGGACCCCAGACTTAAGTCGCACACCCCCACACCTTAACAGCCTATCCAGACACCTTCCTCTGCCTCCTCTTCCCAACAACAAACCCTCTTCACAGTTAATGAGCTCACCAACATTCTTACTCAGGCCATACTGGCAGCTGTTCGACTCCTCACAACCGACGGCTCTCCTCAAGATGCCTACAATCAAGTCATCGAAGTAGCCCATTCCGTCGTCTGCCAAGCCCTCATCTCCAGGACCTGCCGCCAGCCTCAACAAACCACTACTCCTACCACCTCCACCTCCTTAAGTCATCAAGATGTCTAATCTCGGGATCCTACACTGGAATGCCCAGGGTCTCAGACACAAGGTACAACATTTTGAAGGCATTGCCAAGGCTGACAACAAAGATGTCATCATGAATCAAGAAACCCTGTGCAAAGAGCAAAACACTCCAAAAATCTCAGGATACAAAGAATTCTACCAGCAATGGTCTCCAGGGAAGAACAGAGGCAGCGACACCGTCATCAAGAAAAACTTGTTAGCCAAGGAAATAACCCGACCAGTCTTCTGCAGCGAAGATGTCCACGTCATTGCTGTTAACATCAAATTTCAGGGCAGCTGCATAGATCTGTACAACATTTACAGACAACACGATGGTGGCTTAGACCTGACTACCCTCTTCGGGCTAGCCAGTCATCGTGACTTGGTAATAGGAGGTGACTTCAACGCGCACCATCCAAGATTCAGGTATGAGCGCCCCTGTGCTGAAGGCAGACACATCATGAGCCTGCTGGACGACCAAGAAGACGTCTCCCTTCTCAACAATCATGAGCCAACTCATGAAAGAGGTGGAATACAGGACCTCACCTTTGTCTCCAACTCCCTAAGGTAAGATGCCACATGGAGAGTTTATCCCCTGGTCACAAGTGACCACTACGGGATCCAGCTCACGCTACTAATTCCTGAAATCTTCCAAATCCCTGCTCCTCCCCCCTCGATGGACTTTCAAGAAGGCTGACTGGGGCCGATTCCAGGGGCACCTCAGCAATTGGTTTTCAGCCTATACACAATCCGAAGCCATCGAACATGCAGAGGCCGAGCTAGTCAATGCCCTGCAAGCTGCAGCAAACTCCTCCATCCCCCTCTGTAAACCACAACACACCACTCATCGGGACAGATGGTACTACTGTGACAGAGTTAAAGAGCTCAATCACCGGCTCAACGTCATCCGGAAAATGCACAGAAAACGTTGCACTGAAGACTCCTACCGCACTCTCCAGGCAGTCAAAGAACATGTCCATGAAGAGACACACACCATTAAGAGGAAAAAATGGCTAGAGTGGTGTTCCACCATAGATGCTCACACCTCTGTGGGCCAAATGTGGAGGAGCATTAACTCCTTTGCTAAAGGCAAACCTGCTAAAACCATCCTCCACAGGGATTCTAGCAGGGCAGCAGAAGAACTCTGTCAAATTTGCGGAAAGAACAAGCTCCAACCAGCTCCCCGTCACCACCAGAACAACTCTTCAGGCCCTCACCACGGCAAGATGGGAAGAAATAGAAGAGGCCATCAACACTGAAGACCAAACAGATGCCCCCTTCTCTCTGAGCTACAAAGAGTAAGCAAAAGCTCTAAGAACACAGCCCCAGGTACTAATAGAATCACATACGCAATGATTCAAAATATGGAGCCCCAAGGGGAGCTTGTTCTACTCTCTCTGTTCAATTCAACATACACACGAAGAATAAGACCAGCCTCATGGAATAGAGTAGACATTCAGCCCATCACAAAACCACAGGACCCTGACAAACCTCACCCCATCTCCCTCCTAAGCTGCCTGAGCAAGACGGCAGAAAAGATGGTACTTAACAGAGTCCTCTGGAAATGCCCACCCTTCCCAGAAAACATGTTTGCCTACCAGCCTGGCATAGGCACCTCAGAATGCATAGCCTCCATGCTATCATATAACAACTGCCGTGGATACATCGTTTTCCTAGACCTAGAGAAGGCCTTTGAACTAGCCAATGTGCCAGCGATACTCTCAGCTCTCGTCGCAAAGCAGATCAAAGGAAACCTCTCATGGATCAAGCAGAGTCTATAAAACCGTAGTGCAGGAGTCAAAGTTGAAGGGCACTACTCCAGCTACAAAAACCACGAAAATGGGGACCCCCCCCCCAAGGTGGAATCCTTAGCCCCTTCCTCTTTAATTGTCTCATGGAAAAACTCATGGAAATCACACTACCACATGGAGCCAAACTCTTCAATTATGCTGATGAATTTGCCCTCGTCACAATAGGCGACAGAAGCTCCAACAAGACCCAGCGCTGCCTCACCAATATTCACCAAGCCTCCATCTCCCTCGGAGTTAAAATCAATGCCCACAAAACCAAGGCCCTTCCCATCCACCAGTGGAGACCAGACACTAATCTGGTTATAGGTAACGAGCCTGTGGACTGGGTTACCAAGCAAAGATACCTGGGTGTAATCATCGATGGCAAACTAACCACTGGATCTAAAACTCAACACTTGCACAACAAATGCAGCCAGGGACAAGCGGTCCTTCTTCGGATGTCGGGCCTCTACGACAGTGCATCCTTTAATGTCCTCAAATTCTTCTATGTACAAGCCATACGCAGCCTCACAGACTATGCTTGTCCCACATTCTGGCTACTAAAGGACCAACAATGGGACAAGATAGAAGTCATTCAAAACGACACCATGCGTACCATGCTATGAGCCCTCATGTGGACCAAGAGAGAAAACATCCAGATGGAATCAGGACTCATGCCAGTCAAACTCAGAGCTCAGCAAAGACTGACCCTCATTGTGGCCAAAACCACCACTGCCCAACATACCTGCCTCGCTGGCACTAATCTCCAGCTAGCCCTCAATTGCCACCCCAACCACCATCCTCGAACCTGGGCAGCCAAGGTCTGCGCTCGTCTGCAAGCACTGCCAGTCAGGGAGGGCATCCTAGCCAAGATACGGGACACTCCACTTCCTGAATACCGATGCCCACACCCATGGAATGACCAACCACTCGACATAAAAGATCGAGCTCCCTGACAACCCCAAAAGCTTGGTAAACCCGCTTGTCCTTAAAAACATATACAAGGACAAAATTCAGAGCTGGAGCAGGCTGAACTCTCAAGTCTTCTACACGGACGGCTCAGTAAATCAAGAAACTGGAGCCTCAGCCGCCGCCTTCACCACCAGAAACCACGTCCAATCCTGGAGACTGTCAAACTCCTGCTCATCGCTCCAGACTTAGCTTGCTGCCATAGCCAACGCCCTCGACTTCCTCACCCAGCAAGGAGCTGACCATACCCTAATTCTCTCGGACTCTAAAGGCACCTTACAGGCCTTCAAGAAGCCACTCCTCAAAGACAATGTATGTATCATCACCACCATTCTCAGCCACTCCACAGGACAACCAGCCTTAGAAAAGCCATCACTCTTGCCTGGATTCCCAGCCACGTCGGCATCAAGGGAAATGAGGAAACCGATCAAGCCGCCAAACAAGCCACTTTTAGAGCAGAAATCCTAATATCTCTGCCTCCTGGGAATCAACACATAAAAACCAAAGCCACCAAGTCACTCCTTAACGTCTTAATAACTAAACACAACCTGTGCACTGACATTGGCTCCCCTTCCACCTGGTGGTACAAAGCCACCACCGATCTTCAGTGAAATACCCTGCCTAAGAACCTTCAACGAAGCACAGCGGTCAATGTGTACCGTCTGAGACTCGGGTACAAGTGCACCTGGCGAATCGTGGATGATATCATCAGTCAATACCCTCCACCAAGATAACTATAACTCTCTTCACCACCAAAGCAGGAATTTATTAAAAAGAATAATTATTTGATGTAAACTAATAATCCTCAGCTAAACACTTATGTTTTCAACTATCTTTGCAGTTTTGCACAACCTCACCTGCGAGCCAAAATAGGAAAGTCCGGTCGCCCTCAAGAGCGAATACCACCAACAATAAGCAAATTTCACCCCACCTCCGTGCCAAAATAGTAAAGCCCATTTGCCCTCAAGAGCGAATACCACCTTCAATCAACAAATCTTACCCCACCTGCGGGCCAAAAGGGAAGGTCCGCTCACCCTCAAGGGAGAACAGCAACGAACAACAATTTCATATTTGACATAAGGTTTAGGAAGGGATAATTCCGAGATCCATAAATACCCCAGGCAGGCTTTTGACCCATTTCCTAGTGACTGGTTAAAGAAAAGTTCATCAGATGATCTATTTTTAATGCACTCCCCAAAGAGATGGAAGAGAACTTTACGTAGAAGGAGGCAAAACTTCCCAAGGGTACTGAGGAGCTGTGTGACCCCCCAGTGGGATATCTGCCCCCTTGTAACTCAACACATGGTGCAATAAACTTGCAATTTTCAAGAACAAATCTTTTAATTCGTCAAGGAAAGAAGTGGCTCGGATGATTCTCTTTCAAAATAAATATTCAAGATCTTGAAAGGAGAGTCTAGCCTCAAAGGGGAAAATATTTCAGGATTGAGAATTCCTACGTTTTGTCAAGAGGAGAAAATGAACTAACGATTCGTGGGAACCATCTGACGGCATTCAAAAGGAACTGAAGATCACGCATTGGGCTTCCATACTGATCAGCAACTGCCTAACTTGGAAGTGAATGAAATCCCCTTAATTAAAGAGAGTCAGACAACACATGTCACTGGCACTGAAGTTTGTGGAGATGATTAACGTTGAAGTAGTACAATAAATGTAGTCATAACTTCACAAAGGGAATTTCACGGTTCTAAAGACCTTAAAGAAACCAAGGTGATCCTCGGCCTCTTTAGCTCTCAACAAGTACATTTCCTGCAGCAAGTTCAGGATTTTAGAAGCAAGAACATAAGTGGATGCTCTGGGGAAACACATGGACCACCATTATCGAGCCATGCAATGGTTCCCAGTAACCAAATACATCACATCATTCTAGAGCGTCAGAATGGGAGCCTCGAAATTCTATTTCCAAGTCCTCCAGTTCGATCTCAATACTGCCCAAAGGGCATTTACAAATATCTCCAAAGTCATCTTTAGAGAACTTCAGGAAAGGGACATTCAGGTAGAAGTTACTTGGACGACTGGCTAATATTTGGTACGCTAAATGTACCTTGCAGTTTTGCAGCAAAAGATAGTTCTGGAAACACTATGGATAAAGGTCTTCTTACTCAACTACGAGATATCACGTCTGCTATCCCACAGAAATTTCAATTAGCTGGGCATGTGTCAATGCATCTAGACTTCTCTGCTCCCCCATACACCTCAAAAGTTTACAATGTAGACATACCCCATTACATAGGGAAAATTGCCACTACAGTCACATTCAACAATTTTATTGATATAAAAGGTATTTGCAACAAGAACGGATAGTATTTTCAAATGAATCTGAAAGGAACTAATCTTAAGGCCAATCAAAAAGTGTGAAAGCTTGTATTATGCATTCGTGGGAAAAAATTTAAATTATTGTCTATAGTATATCGAACGGCAGTACAATGTGCCAGCGAATAGTTACTTTAACCTCACAAAGTGTAATGTATCTATTTATGGGTCTGCGCCTTATTTACTCATTTATGTAGGGTATCAAATTTACTTTTAACTACTGTATTATAAGAGGGGAACATTTTCCCCATGTACCTTTTCAAGACTTTACGTTTACACAAACAATTCAATGCGACACCCATGTCTACGTGTGACTATTGCCCCATCTAAGTTTATCTCAGTGTTACTTCATGTGTTCATAAACCACTTATGCATATTTCAAGAATATTGGATTCATCCATAGCCTGTGTTTTACTCACATATTTGTATAAGGTTCGTGATACAGGTCAATAGAGTACATGTGAAAAGATGATCCTGATATGGGAAAAGAAAAGAAGACAATGTGTGTAATTGGTTCTATTTCCTTCCCAAGAAGTTTGAAATTTCCTTTTCACCCTCCTTAGATCTTACGTTTGTAATATTTCAAACAGAATGCAAAGAGATAAAAAGAATAACGGTGGCTTTCCACCAATCTAATTTTTGAAGGCAACTGAATTCCAGAGTGGCTATGGCTCATCCAGATAGAAAAAATCATGACAGGCTGCATGGAGACTTAGAAAAATAGGCCCTTCACACCTCCAAGCACATTCAAATTAAAATGATAAAAGGAAATTTTTTTAGTATTTCATTATATCATTAAATATACCAAACAATAAACCTCTCAGACAATGAAAAACTAGAATTTTATTCCTAAATCAGGACAAAATATCTAGAGAGCATCAAAATGGAAACGGATTTTTCTGATCATCAGCCAAACAAGAAACTCTTACCAAAAACATCATAAACATTGGCAATAAATTTCTTGAATGTAAAACATAAAAAACTAATGAAAACTTGTCAACAGATAAACCAATAACAGCAAAATTCAATATGATGAATTAAATATTCCATTTACGTGTTTTAAAAGATGCAGAAAATATCAAATTTATTCTATAATCTAGTAACTAACTTAAACTCTATAAATCACAAATACATCATATAACAATGTCTAAATAGATACACTACACAAAATCCACATCAAAATACATACCCAAGCAATTGTGGCATAAAGAAGACAAATATTTTTGAGATTAGATACAGCATATTTGCATACATGAAAGGCCAAAAGTAAGCTCTAATTATAACCTTCAGTACAGACTTCGTTTTTTCTGAATGACCCAGTGCCTTTCTGTTTTTCAGAAATATATTATCTAACCTTGACCAAAGCTTAGCCATCAGGGATCTGCAATCCAGTCCAACTTGCCTGTAAAATAATGGTAACACTGTACTAAAATTCTAATAAAGACTACCCCAACATATATATATATATATATATATATATATATATATATATATATATATATATATATATATATATATATATATATATATATATATATATATATATATATATATATATATATATATATATATATACTGTATATACAGTGCTCCCTCGTTTATCGTGGGGGTTTGGTTCCGGGACCAGCTACAAAAGGTGAAAATCCACGAAGTAGGAGAACCATATTTATTACGGGTATTCTACATCTATTTTTATTTTTACTGTATAAACCCTCCCTACACTGTTAACAACTTACCCTTTACTTAATCAATAACAGCGCGCAAGCGTAAATTTATATGAACGTGATATTATGAAGATTGAAAAAAAGCATTAAGAACGAACAGCTAACAAACTTTCGATATAATATCATCAGGGAAATAGCATGTAGAGAATATAGATATTTCATTTAAGTTTCCCATGTACAGTACGATATACGTTTTCTTTGTAACGAATTGTATACATTTTCTTTTTGTCTCGGATGACTTTGTTTACGTTAAGATTTCGTGCATCATGGTTGATATGTAAAGAAGATAGAATAATATTTAGAACCAAGGAATATTAATAATACTATAATCTTGAAAATCAGATAAACTACCCAAATAGGGTGAGTAAATAAATATCTTATAAGTAAGATATTGTGCCTGAATAGTGATAAGCATCAGCTGATACGGAGGCAGCAAAACGTTTTGGTTAGAGGTTTGTTCTCCCGCATCCTCCTCCTCTTCTACCGCTTAATGTGATCGAATATTATGAAGAGAATTGAAAATAAGCATTAAGAACAAACAGCAAACAAACTTTTGATATAATATCATCAGGGAATTTGCTTGCGAGGGTGCATCAGCTGATACGGAGGCGGCAAAACGTTTGCAGCCTCGTGCTCAAAAATAGCATATACACAGAAAATCTGAGATATAAAATAAACAACATGTATCCAGTAGTAAGTTGGTTCATGGCACCAGTCGCCCACTGCGATACTATAGCTGAAGGTTTTTTGAACTTAAATAGGTCTATCCAGGACAGTTCGAAGTTAAGTCTTCCTTCAGTTACGGTTCTTTTTTTATGCCTACAGCTACACTGAATATTCTTGGATATTCATTACATAGCTTTTATAATACCTTCACATCTGACAGGTCATTACACTCTCCATCTCTGTTTCTCTTTACTTTATGTATTCTTTGTGCCCAAGCTCGATAACGGCTGTTTTATCTTGTTATTTTTTGGCCCTTCCTGGTAAAAAAAAGAGAGAGAGAGAGAGAGAGAGAGAGAGAGAGAGAGAGAGAGAGAGAGAGAGAGAGAGAGAGAGAGAGAGAGAGAGAGAGAGAGAGAGAGAGAGAGAGAGAGAGAGAGAGAGAGAGAGAGAGAGAGAGAGAGGAGAGAGAGAGAGAGAGAGAGAGAGAGAGAGAGAGAGAGAGAGAGAGAGAGAGAGAGAGAGAGAGAGAGAGAGAGAGAGAGAGAGAGAGAGAGAGAGAGAGAGAGAGAGAGAGAGAGAGAGAGAGAGAGAGAGAGAGAGAGAGAGAGAGAGAGAGAGAGAGAGAGAGGAGAGAGAGAGAGAGAGAGAGAGAGGAGAGAGAGAGAGAGAGAGAGAGAGAGAGAGAGAGAGAGAGAGAGAGAGAGAGAGAGATGTACTGAATTCGCAGAAGGTGAATTGCGATATAGCAAGGGATTACGGTATATAAACACTTACCTCTCAAAATAACGCGAGGATAGGTCCTCAAAAGGTTCGCGTAACTTAAATAGTCTATTTCCATAAGGAATAATGTTAATATACATAGATACTTTCCACAAGCGTGTATTGAACACACTATAAAAAACAAAAAAAGCTAAGTAAAACACATTTACAAGTACATAACTAAGATAAAATATGTATGTAATTAAAAATTAAAAAGTACAGTTCTAAAGATATACAGAAAAACAAAAATAAGTAAAGAAATTAACTCACTCTATATACGGTGGACACCAGGTTGTGGTGGTAATGATCACAGTGTTAAGCCAGAACTACTCTCTGACAGAGATTTTCACCCATATTAGAGTGACTTTTTCACATAAGTCCTTATTATACTAGTACAACAATGATTTATGACTCCCTCTCTCTATTTATTCAATTAATTAATTTATTATTGATTTATTTATTTATCACTATATATACGGTGGACATCAGTTGTGTAGTGGTGGTGATCACAGTGCTAAACCATAATGATTTTTTGACTAAGATTTTCACCCTTACTGAGTGACTTTTTCACACAAGTCCTAGTTGTACTAGTGTAACAATGATTTATAACTCCTCTCTCTCTCTCAATTTATTCATTCTATTCATTTATTATTTATTTATTTGTTTATCAATCTATCAATCAATCAATCAGTCTATCTATCTATCTATCTATCTACATATATATATATATATATATATATATATATATATATATATATATATATATATATATATATATATATATATATATATATATATATATATATATACAGTGATCCCTCGTTTATAGCTTGGGTTAAATTCCGGGACCGACCGCGATAGGTGAATTTCCGCGAAGTAGGATCACCCTATATGTACATAGGTATTTTACATTTATTTTTACGTTTACTGTATAAACCCTCCCTGTACTGTTAACAAACCACCCTTTACTTCAAAAATAACAGCATGCAAGCATAAATTTATATAAAAGTGATAGGTAAACTTACTGTAAATGAGGTGGTAATGACAAGACATACTCATATACATAGGTATTTTACAATTATTTTTACATTTACTGTAAAAACCCTCCCCTGCGGCCGACATCCGCAAACCTTCAGCCTTCTTTCAGCATATCTAACAGTTTCACCTTATCTGTTATGGTTAACATCTTCCTTTGCTGCTTAGGCTCACTACCAGAAGCATTAGAAGATGAAGGACGTTTGGGAGGCATTGCAAAGGTTGAAATACGCGAGTAAAAATAAATCACAAGCACAACGTATTAATAAGCACAACACGAACGGCGCACATATGAGTTAGACTGAACGAGTGAGGCGAGACAATAGAAGATGGTGAGAGAACCAAGCTTCAATCAAAAAGCCAATCAGACCCCAGGATACAGAACATACAGAAAAAACAATTATGTGATTCGTCGTCTCCCACCCTTTCATCCAGTGGCATTCCATGAACTATCTCACGTAGGTGCGAGCCTTTGCGTTTTCTAAGACGCCAATACATTGTACGTTATCGGACAGTATTTCACATGGTGCAATACTGTGAGTTATATGTTTAAATTTATGTTTTTTTACTCTTTTTTACTGTCT
>JAXCGZ010017919.1:0-33838 GCA_037179515.1 Halocaridina rubra | reverse complement strand
ACAATCTTTTAACAAATGAACTGCCTTTGATATATATGAATCTCACTGAGTAGTCACCGTGGCTCAAGCGGTAGCGTACGCGACTTTCAGGCGTCAGGTCGAGGGTTCTCGCCCCGTCACGGTCTGAGGTTAGCAAGGGCATGCACTCAGGGTAACGATTGCATCTGCCAAAAACATATCCTTCGCAAGAAGGCAACCGTCCTAGCCCTTGATAGAAAAGGGAGTCCGTGACGTAAAACTGGAACGGAACGGATATATGAATCTCACTGAGTTTCCTACATCTGGCAGCAGCACCACCATGGGAGAGAAAATTTCGAAAGAAATTCATTGGAAGTATTTGACAATTAATATAATCAAGAACGTTCCTATATTTATATCTAGATGATTTTGGAGCGCAATTAATATCATCACTTCCGTCCAATACATTTACAGACATGTGGCCTCCTTTATATTTCTTGTATCCATCCAAAATGTGATTTTTTTATTAGTAAAAGATGATACTGAAGCCGAGTTGCGGCAATGTTGTTCATTTCTTTTACAGGCGCTTTAAACTCTCTTTAAACTGTTGACAAGAACCTTTCATATCTTCGTATAGAAGGCCATATCTGCAATTTCCATTATTTTTCCAATTGATAAACCTCTGACGATGCTTTATATTTGTTTCTTCTGTATGCTTAATTCTTCTCTCTCCTCGCTGTAGTAACGGTGTGGATGAATCTTAAAAGCTTCCACCAAGTGTCAGATAGTGCTTTAATTGCCCTATCCGATGTTTTGTTATAATAGGTAGCGAGGTCAGTAGTGGAGAGATAAGCATCTTCTTCTTTAAAGTTGTTTATTAGAGTATACACTTATTTAATTCCTCAGAGCTCCCATTCCTAGTAGTTCTTGTCACACTCTATTCCCGCCCTCAAGGGGGAGACTGCTGACTACGGACGTGACTTCTGCCCCTGGCAAAGGCTGAACTCTAACTGGGCTCTGTTGCCAGGTCTGGTGGCGGCGGGTATCGAGTGTGTCACTGCCATCTGGCAACTATAGGCATCTATGAAATGCCGTGTAAGGCTATAGGCATCTATAATATGCCATACGACATATATATATATATATATATATATATATATATATATATATATATATATATATATATATATATATATATATATATATATATATAAATATATGCTATCTACCTTGGCTGTTTCCCCCTTTAATTGGGAGGTAGCGGACATCAAAAACAAGAAAAATAATAAGGGGATTACTTTGCTCTATGGGCAATGACGAGGGAGCTAGCGACCGTTCAGATGGCACTGCTGGAGTGCCACAGCCCATCCTCCCGGCTTTTCCACAACCTGTGTCGCTTCATAACTGCCAACTCTCCTACTGCCCCTACCACAGAGCTACCTCTGTAAGATGCAGCCCCGTGGTAATAGCAGATGCCCATCAGAGCTGTGTCACAATCGCTCGCCACTCATTCCTATTCCTAGAACGCTCACTTGCTTCCCTCACATCCATTCTCCTATCATTCAGGGCTCTCCTTATTCCATCCATCCACCCAAACCTAGGCCTCCCTCTAGTATTTCTCCCATCAACTCTCGCATTCATCACCTTTTTCAGCAGTCTTTCATCATCTATCCTTTCCACATGGCCAAACCATCTCAGAACATTCATATCTGCTCTGGCTGCAAATTCTCTCCTCACACCCGTTCTTGCTCTCACCACTTCATTCCTAACCCTATCCAACCGAGATACACCAGTCATACTCTTCAAGCATTTCATCTCAAACACATTTAGTTTCCGTCTCTCACTTACTTTCATACCCGATAACTCTGATCCATACATCACAGTTGGCACAACCACTTTCTCATACAAAACTTTCTTACATTCATTTCCAACCCTCTATTCTTCATCACTCCTTTCAACGCACCCAACACTTTACATCCTTCATTCACTCTGTGACACACATCTACTTCCACTCCACCATTTGCAGATATATATATATATATATATATATATATATATATATATATATATATATATATATATATATATATATATATATATATCAAAGCCATATTCCTCCTTATAAGGGGGGTGGCTGCGTCAGAGAATAGACTTTTGACTTTTTGTGGTAAGTTAATACAGAGGAGAGGATTCCCAGTCCCCTCGTTCCACCCCATTTAGTCTATTTTTACGACACGCAAGGGACCATAGAGGCAGTATTCTTGCCCCCTCCCTCAGGAGGAATATATATATATATATATATATATATATATATATATATATATATATATATATATATATATATATATATATATATTATATATATATAAATATATTCCTCCTGAGGGAGGGGGTAAGAATACTGCCTCCATGTTCCCTTGCGTGTCGTAAAAATAGACTAAATGGGGTGGAGCGAGGGGACTGGGAATCCTCTCCTCTGTATTTACTTCCCACAAAAGCCAAAGTCTATTTTTTGACGCAGCCACCCCCCCTCTTATAAGGAGGAATATGGCTTTGGTGTGTGTGTGTGTGTGTGTGTGTGTGTGTGTGTGTGTGTGTGTGTGTGTGTGTGTGTATATATATATATATATGTATATATATATATATATGTGTGTGTGTGTGTGTGTGTGTGTGTGTGTGTGTAGAGAGAGAGAGAGAGAGAGAGAGAGAGAGAGAGAGAGAGAGAGAGAGAGAGAGAGGAGAGAGAGAGAGAGAGAGAGAGACCTAGACCATTTCATAATTACAAAGAACTATAAAATAATAAGCTTATAGCCTTTTATTATATCGTGAGCCCCACAATAGGGTTTATTTTAAAAAAATATATATAATTCAACTTTAGAGTAAAAGAAAGAACAGAAGTACATATTCCACTCTCAGTCATTCCCAAGCCTCCACGTGACTCAAGTGACATTTGAAACAAAATAAATAAATCCATAAATAATACATACATACATAAATAGAACGCAAGAGAGTCTGGACGTTAAATCAAGTCACATGATATATGCAAATGAGTTTTATATAGCGTTCTAAGCACCAAGAAAAGGGGGATTTGTGAGTGAACGTTTTGTGCGTCCGTGCGACTGCGTGTGTAAATAAGGATTTTCTGAAGTGAGTGAGTGTGTGTGTGCATGCGCGCATTTGCGTGTGTAAAAATCGATTTTGGAAGGTTGGCGCGCGCGCACGCACGCACACACACACACACACACACACACATATATATATATATATATATATATATATATATATATATATATATATATATATATATATATATATATATATATATATATATATATATATATGTGTGTGTGTGTGTGTGTGTGTGTGTGTGTGATTACCTAATTGTGTTTACGGGAAAGAGCCCAAAGCTCGTATCTTCCCGTGTGTGTGTGTGCGCATTTGCGTGTATAAAAAGGGGTTTAGGAAGGTTAGCAAACGTGATATTACCTAATTGTGCTTACGGAAAAGAGCCATATGCTCGTGACTCCTGTCTGCTGGTCGATTCCAATTTCATACTCAATAATACTTGTCATATTTTTCCTTAAAATTATGAACTGACTTTGCATTAACTACCTCCTCGCTTTGGGAATTCCAATCATCAACTATTCTTACACTAAAAAAGTACTTCCTTGCATCATTTTTAAGAAGCTTCAAAGTATGACCTCTAATTCTGGAGTCACTCATATCGAAATATTGATCCTTATCCACTCTGTCAAAACCAAGAAGGAATCAAATTTGTGTGTGGGGAGGTCTGTGTGTGTGTGTGTGTGTATAAAAAAAAATCATCGGGCCTGGGCACGAAGAAAACATAAAGTAAAGAGAAACAGAGATTGGGAGGGTTGAGAATTGTCAGATGTGAAGGGATAATATGAGATGTGAAACGAATATCCAAGAATATTCGGTGTTGATGTAGGCATAGAAAAAGAACCGTAACTGAAGGAAGACTTAACATCGAACTGCCCGAGACAGTCCCATATTAGTCTATAAAGGCCCTTCAGTTGTAGTATCGCAACGGGCGGCTGATGCCATGGGCCAACCTACTACATAAATTACATATATGTCAGTAATTTGTACTCCTGTTATTGGAATCGAGAAACAGTTAACTCGGGTGTAAGTGCGTGCGGGCTTGCGAGAGTAAAAAGGGATTCGGGAGGAAGTCTGTGTGTGCGTGTGTAACAAAAGGAATATTTACACTTTATGATTGACTATCAATAACAGACAAGCGTTGTACATATAATTTTCAAACACTCACTCTCTCTCTCTCTCTCTCTCTCTCTCTCTCTCTCTATATATATATATATATATATATATATATATATATATATATATATATATATATATATATATATATATATATATATATATAATATGGCCCCATTTCCCCTTGTAAGGGGAGTGGCTGAGCCAAGAAACGCATTCACCACGATCCACACATACCTCAACTACTCCTCTTAGCTCCTTGGGGGGATAGAGGGTTGCCACATTTCCCCCCTGTCACCCTACTTGGGTCATCCACAAGGTAGGTGGGCGAGAATATTCTACAGTGAGGTCCAACAGCCGCAGCTGTTTTACCTCCAACGCT
Organism: Halocaridina rubra; assembly: GCA_037179515.1. Classification (NCBI taxonomy): domain Eukaryota; kingdom Metazoa; phylum Arthropoda; class Malacostraca; order Decapoda; family Atyidae; genus Halocaridina; species Halocaridina rubra. The sequence continues at coordinate 29,259 of JAXCGZ010017919.1, read as the reverse complement.
TCATCATATGGCAACTCCTCTCACACCCGTCCATCACAATGCTGAGACAGCAGGTGAGAGAAATCCCTCTGACCCGTGTCACCGATACACAATCTTACTCAAATCATTCCTATCTCTTGCACGCTCTCTTCTCTGTTCCAATGATAATACACGTGCATCCAAAGCCCTTTTCACGCCATCCTCATTATAGGTCTCTCGCTTGGCCTAAATCCGATTACTTCTGCACTCTACACCCTCTTCGCTATTATTTCATCATTCATCCTTTCCGTGTGTCCAACCTAACTCAACACACACTGATCTAACCTATCAGACAGCCTTCTTTCAACACCTGCTCTCTGCCTTATCTTCTCATGTCTCACTCTATCTATTCTGGATACACCAATCATATTGCTCAAACACCTCATCTCCAATACATTCAACTTGATTTTTTAATCCTCTCTTGCATTCCATGTATCTGCTCCATACAATGCAGTCGGACAATCACACCATATATCCTTCTCCCTGCATTCATTCCCAAATACCTATTGCTCATCACACTTTTCAGCCCACCAAAACATAATAAAAATAATAAAACAAACTAAATATGAGTATGTTAATAAGAGAAAGAAACAAAATAGAAGGAGAGTAAATAAGTGATAAGGAAGGCACGGAGACGGTGGGAGGGGAGGAAATGAATGAGGGAGAGGAAGGAATTACATGTGGGAGAGGACAAGGGAACTAAAGAAGAGAAAGGAGCGAAGGAAGAAGTGAATAAATGCCGAGAAGAAAATGAGTGAGGATCAGGAGGAGGAGGAGAAGAGACTCTGAGAAGAGAGTAAGTGAGGAGGAGCAAAGTCTGACAAAAGAACGTGAGAGGAGGAGGAGAAGCAGACCGAGAAGAGAATGAGTGAGGAGGAGGAGAAAGAATCTGATATGAATATGAGTGAGGAAAAGGAGAGAGTCTGAGAAGAGAAAAAGTGAGGAGGAGGAGAAGCTGTTTGAGATGAGGATAACTGAGGAAGAGGATAAGAAGCCTGAGAAGAGAATAAATGAGTTGAGAAGAGAAAAAATCTGAGAAGAGACTGAGTGAGGAGAAGGCTAAATAGTCTGAGAAGTGAATGAGTGAGGAGGAGCAAAGACTGATCAGAGAATGTATAAGGAGGAGGAGAAAAAACAGTCTTAGAAGGGAATGAGGGAGGAAGAAGAGAAAGAGGCTAAGAAGAGAATGGGTGAGGAGAAGGAGAGAAAGTCTGAGGGAAAAAAATGGAGGAGGAAAGGCGGGAGAGGAGAATAAGAAGGAGAAAAAGAGAGTAAAAATGGGGGAAAGAAGGAGATAAGGAGAGGCCGGAAGCAGATATGGGTGATAGAAGAGAAATGATGGAGGAGAGACATAAGATACAGATGACTGAGATTGACTACAAGAATGAGGAGATAGAAAAGGAGAGACAGATAAAAAGATAAGTATAATGAAGGGGAGAAAAGAAAATGAGGAGGAGGAGGAGAAGAAAAGGAAGAGTATCAGATGCAGGAAGAGGAGAAGGAGAGGGAAGTAGATAGGAATAAGAAAATGTGGAGGAGAGGAAAAGAAGGAAGAGATAGAGGGAGGAGTGGGTGGAGGATGAGGGGATACACGGGAGGAGGAAGAAGAGGAGAAGGTTGAGGGGAGGAGGAGGAGGAGGAGCAAGTGTCTGTTAATTTCATTTACATCTCTCCCAAGATGAAAAAGAGAGCCACAGCAACATCCGTAAAAGATGATAAAAACAAGAAGTAAAAATATTTTATAAAAAGTAAATATAATCTCAGGAAAAAAATTATATATATATATATATATATATATAATATATATATATATATATATATATATATATATATATATTAATCTTGTATTCTGTAAAATATTTCATCTTGAAAATCATGTTTACATCTTATGGATCTCTCCTTTGGGGAAATATTTATCTTGAGTCACAAAATAAAGACTAATCTGCTTAAAAAATGATAAAGAAAGAACTCCCATGTGTATTGTACAATATTTTACATATACCATCTCTATTTCTATAATTACTCGATAAAATATTCATAATTAATATATATCTATCTCTCTCTCTCTCTCTCTCTCTCTCTCTCTCTCTCTCTCTCTCTCTCTCTCTCTCTCTATATATATATATATATATATATATATATATATATATATATATATATATATATATATATATATATATATATATATATATATATATATATATATATACCAATCTTATCACACATTCAAAACAAAACAAAAATAATTACTTCATTTTATAACTCATCTGGGGGCCGCGGTAGCTCAATGGTAAAGTGCACGAGTTCGTAAGCAATTAACGCGATTTTGAGCCTACCATTGAGCATTAGAAAGGGTATCTTGCCTTAATATTCCAGCTCCAACATATATAACACTTATGTTTATTTCTTATATATATATATATATATATATATATATATATATATATATATATATATATATATATATATATATATATATATATATATATATATATATATATATATATATATATATATATATATATATAAAATGCTAAAATGAAGCCACGAGTGAGGTTGGGGAATCTGTCATAATATGAACATAGTGGCATTCAGTTAGAATGCGTTCATTTCTAAGTATAGCAGATATAAGCTATAAGGTTGAATTCCTTTTAACCTTCTGTGGTGTAGTGGTAGAGCCTTGACTTAGTAATCATAAGTCCTAGGTTCGAGTCCCGGTCGGGGTAAAAAAATGATTCATATATATATATATATATATATATATATATATATATATATATATATATATATATATATATATATATATATATATATATATTGGTAGAAAAAGCCCATTAAAGAAAACAACGCAAATATATATGAAGTACTTATTAATTTCGTGACCTTAACTGATCGCCTTCTCAAAGTAGATTCTAATTTGAGAAGGTGGCCAGTTAAGGTCACGAAATTAATAAGTACTTCATATATATTTTCGTAGATTTCTTTAATGGGCTTTCCCAACCATTTTAGACTGTATGTTAACAGTTCAATGTTATTAATATATATATATATATATATATATATATATATATATATATTATATATATATATATATATATTATGAACTAGTAAAAAAAATATTCAATGGAATAGCTGGAGAGAGAGAGAGAGAGAGAGAGAGAGAGAGAGAGAGAGAGAGAGAGAGAGAGAGAGAGAGAGAGAGAGAGAGAGAGAGAGAGAGAGAATATGCCAAATCCAGCCGAGGCCAAAAGGCATATCCTACCCAACTATACTACTACTACTAGTAGGATGACCACAATCGAAAAACAGGAGTTGGAGTATACCATATGAAGAATGATGGATTGAATTAGATTTTGGTGAATGTGTGCATATTTTGAGTCGGCTACCACCATTACAAGGTGGATGCGGCCATTGCATATGTAAGCATGTATGTATATATGAAGAATATATACATGAACACAAAATTAAAAATAATACAAATGTTATGCCTGCAAATGTTTTAATCAAAACTTACAATGTTCAAAATAACATCTATATTTAATGTCATCAGAAATACTTGGTTTCACATTACAGCTCTGGAGGAAGCAATTGCTTTGGGGTATAGTGCGCAAATCGGTAAGCAACTAACATGGCTTTGACCCCCACAGTGAGACGTTAGGAAGGGAATCAAGCCTTCACCCCCAGCTCCAACAAGTGACCCCCACCGTGGGACGTTAGGAAGGGAATCAAGCCTTCACCCCAAGCTCCAACAAGTCTTTGACCCCCACCGTGGGACGTTAGGAAGGGAATCAAGCCTTCACCCCAAGCTCCAATAAGTCTTTGTCCACCCTCATTCGAATGGGGACTGACTGCAACACATCATATGGTGTATGCATAACATTATAGATCTGGAAAGAGCATTTTTGCCCTTATAAAACCATAAGCTCATGAAAGCACTGCTCCATTACTGACCTCACATTTCTAAATAATGTTTTCACTAAGCCTGCTGAGTTACCTGGGTCTAGAATCACACAAAAGGCACCAATAGCCACTCCTTACATGTTAGAAGAGATTCAGGCTAAGAGATGCTAGACGAACATAGCCAAGATGTCAATTTCAGGAAGAGAACAAAAAGGAGAGTGAGGAAGGGATAAAGAAGACGAAGAGAAAGAAGGGGAGAAGGAGGACGAGAGGGAGGGAGAGGGAATTAGATGTGGGAGAAAATGAGGGCGCGTGCCAGGTACTGAAGAGAGTTGGAGTGGGAGCGTGGAGTGGGAGTGTGAAGTTATGTTCATAAGTGGCATTCAAATATACATCACTCCTAGCCTTGAAGCAATAAAAGCATATCATTAACTTTGGGCCGCACATGAGCACCTGTATATCTGATAGAGTGCACCTGTACAACCAAAAGTAGATCTGCAGCAAAATCTTCAGTTATAACATGGTTTTTATCTTATTAGTCAAGAAATAACATTATACTTAATATCTGCCAATACTTTAGGTTTGTTTGTTTGTTTGTTTGTTCAGGTTTTACGTCACGGACTCCCTTTTCCACCAAGGGCTAGGAAGGCTGCCTTCTTGCGAAGGACTTTTTTTGGAATGTGCAATCGTTACCCTGAGTGCATGCCCTTGCTAACCTCAGACAGTGACGGGGCGCGAACCCTCGACCTTACCCCTCAAAGTCGTGGACGCTACCGCTTGAGCCATGGTGACTACTATTTTAGGTAAAAGTTGTAATTTTATATTTCCTCATGTAGAAAAGTAAACCTTCAAAAACTTCGGATGAATATAGTGCATTAATAGACATATATTTAAATACTGTATGTCTGAACTGTAAGTTCTTAGTAAATCTATATGGAAGCATATTCCACATTCTTAGAGCAAATTAGTATCACTTCCCTAAATAAAAATTTTGTTTGAGGGTCCAAAAAACACAATTATTTTACAAAATCACTTTACGGAAAGTGGCTTAACATGCTAAGTCTATTAGTAATTAAATTCAAGAAAATATTGGGGTCAATACTGTTTATGCGAGACTTTTTTCCTCTTTTGAGAAGTTTAAATAGTTTGCGTAATCTCGGCTATGTGGAAAAGCTGAAAGAGTTATTTTACTATCACTGGAGGCTAGATGGGAGGGGAGGGAATATGGCAATGGTTTTCACATTACTTCATGTATATTTAATCATTAGCAGTCACATATAATCTCAAATACTAAGGAAAGAGTTCACCACATACTAAGTTTTTAGAGATCTTTATCTAAGTAAGCTAGTAGTCAAAACATTAATATTTCCTCTTTAAACATCGCAAGTAGTATTTTTGGGGCACATGATTCCTAGTTGTCGCATAACCTCAAATTCAAAGGTTCAATGTTTTATGTGTTCATTATTAATCCCTATTCAAACTGAGGAGGAGACAGATATGTTAGAGCAGGGGAATATATGGGAAGAGGTTTATCTGCATTCAAAATTTTTTTTGAAGTTTCAGTCACAACATAACTCTCTAACCAGGTCAAATGGATTTCTCGCATCTAATAGCACAGAAAACGGGAATGGGAGGGAGTAGGGGGGTCAATATGTGATGCAGCAGTGGGGGTAAACCAGCTAATGGCTGTTGGTCCTCATATCAAGATTCTTACCCAAAAAGGTGGTGGTGGAATTTTAGCATCTTGTCTATCCAAAGGAGATATGAGGAGTATCGAGGTATATCTGGCTTATAGTGAAGGTGTCTTCTATGACTTGCCCACCTATCCTTCATGAGGGGCTTCAACCATTTGTATATATCAGAGGTTCTTAACCAATTTTTTGTGTAGCACCCAAATTCAACTAGTTGCATAGCCTAACCCCCCCCCCCTTCATTTGGGAAAGGCAGGAAATGTGAATAAATGTTCTTAATGTGGATGATAAAATAATTTTTCGACAAATATTGCCTTCAATGTTTAGCTTTTGTTTTATTTAAGTAAATAAAATCCTGTCATGTATAATAGAATTGCTATTGAATTAAAAAACTTATTATATTGTTAGAGCACTTCCCCCCTTCATGAAGCCCAGCGCCCCCCAGGGGGTGCTATTGCCCAGGTTATGAACCACTGGTGTATATCATGTACGATAGGTATAGAACACCATTTGGAAACTAATTATAAAAATAATTTTACTCACTTTATTAATATGACAGGGACGCTCGGGAAGGCAAACTGTAAAAAGAAACCAAGCATATAAACATTAGTAACCAAACATATATAAGCATTAGTATCCAATCATATAAACATTAGTAACCAAACATATAAACATTGTACTGGGAATAGATAACTAAACATTGATCCAAAATAATTATATACAGTTTACAGGTTCCCTCTACCTGTTTACATCAAGTTTACATAATTTGTCATGTGGTTTAATGGCAACAAACCATTTCCACCCATTCATATATCCAGCCTTGAAAAATACTATTTTTGTTCATTTACTCTGCATTAGCTCAGTGGTAAAGAGCATGAGTTAGGAAGAAACAAACCTGACTAATGAAGGTTCAATCCCATTGTCTGGCATTAGGAAAGACATCCAACCTTCATCTCCCAGCTATATGTTTCAGCCCATCTCCACTGGAATGGGGACTAAATGTGTAGTATAAAACATTACTACTACTACATTCTTATCTGACTTATCATATTCAAATGAGTCTTAACTGATTATAACAGCCTCTACAATTACACTCAATGAAAATTTTTTTTGTTTAAATATGACTTCGTGCTAAATTCAGAGGGATTTTTCCTCTACCAATGCATAATGTTGACTTTAGCTGAAGGAATTGGCAATGTGTGTGCATAATTTAATGTGTCACAATTATTCCCCATCAGTGAAGGTGGACAGACAAGTTTGAGCAGGAGGATTACCACTGAATGGCCTTACTAACAACTTGCAATGGGCTCAAACCCCCGTCAGTCACTTCCCGACCACAGTGACCCCAGCTTAAGGAAGTAGTAATGCTAAAATTAAACTAAAAAGAAAATCAATTTTATCCCTATTAATCCAAAGGAGAACAGATGATTGCTCTTTTGCTGTTTTATGCCTCATCATTAATCCCCATTCGAATGAGGGGTGACTCAGAGAGGCTGAACCGGGGAAATTATTAAATTAATAATAATTATCATTATTACTGAGACTGGATGCCCTTCCTAACGCCCCATGATGGGTTGAACACAGTTTTGTCACTTCCCAAATCAAGCAATACACATCGCACATCATAGACCCCAGAAAATTGACAAAATGATAGGTAATTTTCAACTAGAAGCCCTGTCTCTCATATACACTGGAGTCTCAGTATGAGCAACCGTATACATGTAAGGTCAAAGTATAAATATTATAGAAGAAAAACTGAAACTTCCCAGATAATTTCAATATGCACAGAACTATTCCAGCCTCTCAAGAGCCTAAAGAGGATTAAGAAGTTCAATCCCTCCTCTCTGTAAAAATGAATAAAAGTTACTAATAATAATGAGCACTGCATGAGCAGTTCCAGATGATCCATTAGGATTTAAAACACTATTCATATAAATAAGTGCTATGTATTATTGTAAGTTCCAGGGGACATAAGTGGTGGTGGTCAAAGTGCATGGCTCATTAAGTGACACATCCATGTTTGAGCCAACCACGGAGCATTTGGAAGGGCATCTAGCCTTAATTCCCTTGCTCCAACCTGTCTGTGTCCACCCCCATTTGAACAGGGATTAATAGACTTCAAATGGCAAACAACAGCATCCATGCTGACCACGTCTTTTCTAACAGCATCCATGCAGACCAAGTCTCTTCTAATAAAAAACAACAACAAAAATAACTACCATATACATCAAGTATTCTAATCTAATCAACATGCAAACATATATGACTGTTTATTCTAAAGCACATATGGAAAGCTGACCGACATTGCATAAACTACTGAAAGCACTACTTTGAGTCAAAATCAGTCCACATTCACATGGGGATACATATTGAAGTTGGGGATTAAGGTTAGAATGCCATTATTAATCCCTGCAGTAGGCTTGAACCTGCATTAGTCGATTCCCAAATTCTACACTCTAATACTGAGCTACTGCAGCCCCATTTCATGAACTATTAAGATTCAATAATACTTTCATATACGCAGTACTCACAATTATTAATGCAACCTAAATACTCTCCAGAGTGCTATATTTCCAAAATCCAAATAGAAACCATATTTCATTCCCAATCTTAGAAAACCTGTTTCCCAAAACATTCTCGAAGCTAATGGCAAACAAAGTCATATTTAATAACTTATATGTATTATCAACAAGCGCAGCTTTATAAGTTACAGCTATCCAATTAATTCTTTTATTTTATTTATTTATTTTTTTTGCTATTTGATGTGTCACAATTAGTTACAATTCGAAGTGGAGCAGACACAAACAAGCTGGAGCTGGGGATTAAGAAGTTGAATACCCTTCCTAATGCCCAGCGAAAGGACAGAACCCACATTTGTCAGGCTCATCACTAAAAGACTAGAATACTCTACCACTGAGCTACCTCAGCAGTCAAGAACTAACGGTACTGAGACGAAATGTCAAAACCAAATGACCATCAGCATACAGAGAATATAAACATACTACCCACACAATATTCACATTACATTATTCCAAACTGGGCTTCCTAAATATGCATATTCCAGAAGTAAAGATATTGATAATAAACTGAAATTAAAATGTATTTCAATAATAATAAAGCGGTTATAATGCCAGGCAACTAACTATCAACATTGCCTCCAACGGTGTGTGCCGCAAAGGGCCTCACAGCTACTAAAATGTTTAAAATAGTTACCAATATAGTAAGCATGTATCTTTTGAGCATACAAACTGACTCTTTATTTTTTTCCTTGTATAGCAATGAGACTTGCAGCATTTACATATTGGTTTTTATCAAAGCCCAAGCTCATGAGGATACTGCTTCATCACTAAACCACACTTCTACTGGGAGATTTACTGAACATGCTAAATTTCATATCCTCAAAGTGATTTGGCAAAGAGGACCTGCAAAAATAACTTTGGGGAGTTGAACTCAGAAGAAACTTAGTAGGAGCCAGCGATAGAGAAGAATTATCTCCATTTCATTATGGCCTTTTCAAAGAAGAGTTCCTATATGCAACCTTAAAACATTCCATTCTGGCTTTGCACTCGTTATAGTAAAGTCATGTTAACGAACAGAGTGCCAAATACGAAATACTAGATTTTGTTACTAGTTTACAAACAGGTTCATGTTAGAGGCTTACGGGCTTCTAGTCCCCCAGTGGAATCTAGGGCCAGCAACCTGATGGGGTTTAGGGGTAAATATACACTATAAAAACTTTTGAAGTCTTAAGAGAAACCTTTTCAGGTACATCTTTACTTCCACACACCCCTAAGGAAATAATCTCATGTATTATATTAGGTTGGGTTACACCCAGTTAAGAGACGAGTAGAGAATTAAAATTACTGTTTTTTACTAGTTTCAGATTTTCTTCTTCAATATTTCGTATATAAATTTCACTAGTTGAGACTTTTGAAAGTAAATATTTATAATTTTACTTTTATTAATGACAGTGTTGTGCCAAAGCTAGGATTTGTTACTGATGACTAATATGGACTGCTTTAACATGAGGGCAATAAGTAAAAAGAAATTTTACACTATGATAAGATGTCTTTCGAACAATTTCTGCCTATATTTCTAATGGGTCCTCTATTATTCATCGTATATCTAAATGATCTGGATTCGGATATCAGTAGTAACCTAAGTAAATTCGCAGACGACACTAAAATAGGTAGAACTATAAATGGAAAAGAAGACATTCATGCTTTACAGGAAGATCTAAATAGATTATCTGAATGGTCGGACAAATGGCAAATGGAATTTAATGTTGAAAAATGTAAAGTAGTTAAAATGGGTACTATAAAAGACAATACTAGTTATAAGCTAAATAACCATGAAATCATGAGTTCTCAGTGTGAAAGGGATTTGGGAGTTCTTGTGAGTAGTAGTCTTAAGCCAAGAGAGCAATGCACAGCAGTCAGAAATAAAGCAAACAGAATTTTAGGATTTATCTCAAGAAGCGTCAGCAATAGGACGGAAAAAGTTATTTTGCAGCTCTATCTTGCATTAGTTAGGCCCCATTTAGATTATGCTGTGCAATTCTGGTCACCCTATTATAGAATGGAAATTGAATCCTTGGAGAGAGTGCAACGAAGAATGACCAAGATGATACACAATATCAGAAATCTACCATATGAGGACAGATTAAAAAAACTTAATCTACATTCTCTAGAGAGGCGAAGAGTTAGGGGGGATATGATTGAAGTGTATAAATGGTTTAAAGGGATTAACAAGGGAGATATTAATAAAGTTTTAAAAATTCATGATCAAACCAGAACTCGTAACAATGGATTTAAGCTTGATAAATTTAGGTTCAGAAGGGAAATTGGTAAAAATTGGTTTGGTAATAGAGTAGCTGATGCATGGAACAAGCTTCCTAGTAGGATAGTAAATGCCAATACCTTAGACACCTTCAAATGTAGATTAGATAGACATATGACAGAGGTAGGGTGGGTATGAATAGGTTAGTGCTTATTAGAAAAATCATAAAAAGAAAAACAGAATAAATAAGTAGAGTAGAATAGAATAGGTTAGACATGCTGAAAATACAATTCAAAAATGGAGCTGCCTCGTGTGTGCCAGTAGGCATGTTGCAGTGTCCTCTATTCTTATGTTCTCATGTTCTTAAGTTAGAGCTAACCAATAGTAAAAATTATCTTAGAGAGGTACCATTATGTTATTTATTCATTTACTATATATATATATATATATATATATATATATATATATATATATATATATATATATATATATATATATATATATATATATATATATATATATATATATATATATATATATATGAGCTAACGACACACCGCCAAAAACACGAATCATACAGTCCTAATCTGAGTCTTATCCCATATGGAACAAAGCAAAGAATTAATCAGTTATAAAAATGGCTAAATTATCATTATCATTATCACATAATCACGATCATCACTCCTAATTTTAGAGAAAAAAAAAAGCCATGAATGAAACGACCATGATTCGATATACCCACAGCATATAACTGTAACTAAGAAAATACACGGGTTAAGAATACTATAATTAGAAAAAAATAAAATAAGGAAAATGTGCTGAAAAGTAAAATACTGTACGAGAATATAAAGAATATAAAAGAGGATAAAAACTCTCAATCTGTCACCAAAAAGATAAACAGAGCAAATTACACCTTCAGTACTGCCAATTTTCCAGGCTATTTGATCCTATATCCCAATAATTACGACATGAAATACACTCAAAATTCGCTGTGTAATGAAACTGAGCTTACCTTCGTTGAAGAAAATGCCTAATTAAGGTTTATTAATCGCGGTAATTGGCACGACACACTCAAGTCACCAAAGCAGACGACGACACTACCGCCATCTGTTGCCCCAGATGGACATTATCAGTGGATTTTTTAATTTATTATTGAAGCCTTTATAAATTGCTCCACAAGATGTGCACATGTCCCTAGAACATTACATCAACATTTGTTTTTTCATTATTGTGAAGGATTTAGAAGTTACCAGACAAATACATATGGCCTCTATCCTTTATCTCTGCATTTCTCCCTGACTATGACGAAGCATTTATCATTTGCTACACACGAATTGCATATGGTCCAAACTCCTCCAAAGTAATTTGTATTCAATATTAAAGCTTTGAAATTATATTTTCCTTTATACTCAATATTAAAGCTTTGGAATAATATTTTCCTTCATTGCTTCACTCAAAATAACATTCGGATAGCGATGTAGATTTAAATAACTGTGTTCTTCATTGTCTTCATGCTTTTTTTTTTTTTATCTATATAGAGGTTTTTGGTCATCAATACGTAAAAAGGCAGTACACAGTGCTTTAACCCATGCAATCTGGATATCCAAATCTATCAACATCTATCTTGTTATGGTAGCTCTTATTTGAAAACTTAATAAAGGTTAAAGGTTGCCAGTGTTTCAGTTGATATCCGAGATGCTCCTCGGAACGTCAGCCGGGACAAGCCCCAACCCCCCACTGTGGTACCCATCCACAGCAGTAAGCTTCCCAGTAAACAGCTTAAACTCTCGATCCTGAGCGGTAACCGATCTGTCAACCTCGCGAATGCGAGGCCATCGCATTACCACTGTACTAGCCAGAAGGCTACATATAACTTACCTTAATTTCTCGCTCATGCTCAGGGATACGCGAAAACGGCCTAGTTTATAGTCTATGAGAATTAACCGTATTATGTGTCATTTGTTCCCATTTGAATAAGGGTGGACACAGCATGTTGGAGCTGAGGGATTAAGGCTGGATATCTCTCCTGACACCCCACGATGGGATCAGACCAGTATCAGTCACTTCGAGTCATACACTCAACCACTGAGCTGCCAAGGCCTAAATCTTCTAAAGACATATAAAAAAATACATAACTAATATAATCAATTCTATGGATCTGTCACTTCATACGTCGAGTAATGATGAACAATAAAAAAACATAAAGAAAGTTATTCCAAGTCTTTTACACTTCCAAATATTTAATTTGTCTCATTAAGGAGCAATTATATCCCTCATAAATCTAAAGCTCAAACCTTTAATCTACCCGTTTCCTTATCTTAGCTCAGTAACGTATGGCATAGATGTGTGCAATACATGTTTCCAAGTATATATATATATTATCAGACTAAAAGTAATCTACATACATACATCCATATACAATGGTCCCAATCCCCTTTTTAAGGGGGTTGCCGAGTCAAAGCACACACATTCACTCCTAGTTTCCTTTTTTTATGAGTGTGACACTGGGACAGGCAAGAAAACTGCCCTCATCTATAAAGGCCTGGGCACGAAGATAACATTGAGACAAATGAAAAGTAAATGGTTAAGGACAAGGCTGAGATGAGGTAGTGATACACAATAAGAAAAGGATAGTCTGAAAGAATAGTTGAAGTATTGAGGACCTATAGATATAGCAGAATTAGCCATTGATATGACGAGAGATCCGTTTTTTTAAGGAAGAGAGATTATATGAATTAGGAAAGACAGAAGGAGGAAGAAAGTTCCAGAGTCTGGAGGTGGATGGGAAAAAGCAGTCTCTGCATTGACCAATCCACGAGCTACAAATCTCCACACAGTACCTGTGAGACAAGGCCGCCTGGCGAGTGTTACGCAGCCTCGGCAGTGGGGGAAAGATGAAATTTGCCAACTCATCAGAGCAACAATAGAAGTAGTAGCGACAGAAAATATAAAAGGATGATACCTTACAGCGAAGAGAAAGAGGTTCTAGATTAGAAGTAAGAGAAGCATCATTGGTGAGTCTGACTGTCTTAGATTCAACCCTATCAATAGGAGATAAGTATATGAAGAAGCACCCCAGATGTGCAAGCAGTATTCTAAGCTGGGATAGATAAGACCTTTGTAGATTTTAAGTAACTGCAAAGAGGAAAAGTAATGACGAAAACAAAACAGAGCCCAAAATTTTTAAATAAAGATTTAGAAATTTGGAAAAAGTGATTCCTCCAAGAAAAGTTACAGGCTATCTGGATTCCTAATATGTCGATAGAATTAAGAGGGAAATTTCGTTAGTTTCAAAGACAATAGGACTATCAGGAGGAGAAAATAAAGAGATAGCCAGAAACTGTGTCTTGGAGGCATAAAATTTAACTGAATTTTGGGTGCCCCACTCAAATACCCTCTGCAAATTGGAGTTGAGAGTGGAAGACTGATACGAGACTGATTAAGAGTAGCAGATGAAGGTTGTGAAAAAAAGGCAGAGGAAACATGAAGGGTAGAAATAAGCAATGGCATGCAGAAGAGAGGAGGACTGAAGAAGTTCGTTGATGAAGAGAAGGAACAGAGTAGGTGAGAGCACAGAGCCCTATAGAACACCACAGGTAACAGGGAATGGGCTAGATGTTACACCGTCAACAACCACAGATTTAAAACGGTCAGAAAGAAAACTGGAAATCAGAGAACAGAGAGAAGGGGTAAAGCCAAAAGCAGGGAATTTGGTCAACAGAGACTTGTGCCACACTCTGTCAAAACCCTTAGAGATATCAAGGGCGACGACAAAGGACTCCCTTTAGTTCCTCAGAGATAATTAGCATACGTAAGTAAGATAGCAAAGGAGGTCACCAGTGAATCTTGCCTTGCAGAAGCTGTACTGGTGATTGGAGATAAGCGAGTTAGATTCAAGATGTTTCAAGAAGTGAGAATTAAGCAATGTTTTGAAAACTTTAGCGATAGAAGAGGTTAGGGTAATAGGTCGGAAGTTTGATGGAATAGAGCTGCCAACCTTCTTAGGAACAGGTTGCACTTGCGCATGCTTCCAGGATGAAAGATAGATACTAGTTAAGAGAATGGGACGAAAAAGACGGCAGCTAGTTGATCTGCAAACTCCTTAAGGAACTTGCAGGGATACCATAGAGACCTAATGCCTTGTTTGTCTTTAGTAAATGAAGAATCTTATAAACTTTGTGTGAGAGGGGTAAAGAATAAAGGACATGTGCATTGGAATCGTTTATAGAAGAGTTGGGAGAAAAATGAGAGCCAAGTAGAGTGGCTTTATCACTGGGACAGCAAGCTATAGAATCATCAGAACAAATAAGAGTGGGAAAGCTTAAGTTACAGAAGTTTTTTGGAGAGATTTTTGCTAAGGACCGGAAACATTTATCAGTGGGAGAGGAGTTAAGGTTATCGACTTTCCTTCTTATAATAGAAACTTTAGAGTTACTCCAGTTGCACACACTACCAATCCGGCTAATAAGATAAAAACTCGAAAACCTCGTGAAAATGAGAACAAAGATTTGAGAGATGAACATTATGACATTTCAAAGGCTGAAAAATAAAAGAAAGAGAAATAATGATAAGGAATCTTATACGGTACGAAATTTTAATAACTCAATACGTTGTACATACATTTATTGATAATAAATGCTTCACATGCATATTCAGTGGTATAACTACAAGGTGCATTACAATGTAATGATCGCAACTACTCTTCCCTCACAGTTTTTATCACAGTAAATTGGCATGAATATATTTAAACAATTCACTATTTCAAGGTAAAAAACAAAACTCATTCAAGCATCAGGTTCCGTTTGTAAAATAGTAATGTAACCTTCATTCAATTTAAAAAGTTACATTAACTTCTTTCCCAGTAATATATCTCGCTTCTGAATGTCTGCCATTTTTCTAGAAGGACTTGTCAAATAGTTTCTATATAAAGTTTAGCACTGAACAAGTATTCTCATCTATAGTGGCTTTCTCTGTGCCATCCTAAGGCAGAAAAGAGTACAGTATTTTCGTATTAGTCACATACAACAACCCCAGTTACAGGATCTCAGCCTTTACAGTAACAGGTGAGATGTATCAAAAATAAATATTCTCAATTTGCTTCACTTAATTCGTCTGGAACTGCACGATTTTTCTGGAAAAAATTTCTCAGGGAAGAGGTTAAAATAACTATCATACAAGAAGAAATGTCAATGAAAGTGTGTTGATGTAAAAATGGCCGTGTAAACATGGCCAACTAAAAAAAATCAATAAACAATTTCCAATATTCCAAACCCATTTTTTATAGTAGCATTAAAAAATGTAGCATATTTTTCATATAAAATTATATAAAATATTATATATTTGAAAAAAAAGAAGTAAATACAATAACTATTAAAGGTAAAGGTAAAGGTTGCCAGGTTTCAGTTCCAATATCCATTTGAGATGCTCCTCAGAATGTCAGCCGGGGAAAGCCCCAACCCCCAACTGTGATGCCCAGCCACAGCAGTAACCTCCCAGTAAACAGCTTAAAACTAACGTCACAACATCAAGGTTTGGTTAGATAAATAATTAATACATATTCTAACATTATTTTAAGGAAATAGTCTTAACCATATATACGTTATCATAATTCAGAATAATCTGAAAGTGCCCACACACGGTGTTCTTCACACTGAAGAGATCTGGTCAGATCCGACCAGGTTGGACCATCTATGGGCTGGTTTTGGTCCACAGCCAGTCCATAGATGATCCAGTCTGGTCAAATCCAACCTGATTTGTCCTGTGGTCTCAAGGCCATATCACACTGTGTATGGGCACTTTTACAGTTAGGGCAAAAATTGACTCATAAACCAATCTTACACTATATAGTTCACCGGCCATCAAAATACATTATGGATCTTGTTAAGAAAAGTAACACCCAGAACCCCATGTAAAGTAAAATAACCCCATCAATTGTTATGTTAGGTTAGATTATGTGACATGTCTTGTAAATATGAAAAACCCTAGTGCATCTGAGGTTACTCTTCTTAACAAAATCCAACATTAGTTACTCAATGGCAGTGCTGCCAACATTATGAATAGTAATCTTTCCCTGTAATTAAGCTAACAATGCAAACTTCAAAAGTGATATCTTGTTAAGTGGTTATTAACAAATATTCTTCTCTTGTGATTGCAATATTTTTTCCTGAATTTTGATACTTCGATCATAAAAATATTTTCACTCTGTTTACTGCAACCTATTTTACATAAACAAGTTTACAATAAAATACAGTAATGAAAACTTCATATTGATTCCAGAGCATAAAGCCTAAAAAAATATTCACAACCAGTAAAAACTTCCATGCAAATGTACGCATCTGAGACATGATCACATAAATATGACTAAAAGTTTTCTACAATTAAGCCCTTACTTTTAAATATGAGACTGATGAAAATTTCTTGATAATAATTTATAATTTTAATTTTTATAAAGATACAATAGCATCAAGGCTTAGTCTAAGTGGAAAATACAAAGAAAATAAAATTACAAACAGTATATGACTAGTCTGATAGAAGCTATCTTTATAATAATACATACAGCATACAATAATGAGCTAAGCGCATATATATATATATATATATATATATATATATATATATATATATATATATATATATATATATATATATATATATATATATATATATATATATATATATATATATATATATATATATATATATATATATATATATATATTAAATCTATGTTTGATTTGAGATGGAGTCTTTCATAAAATAATCTCAAAATATGAAAATAAATCACAATAATTAAACATCACAGGTGAACGATCATATATGGGACAAAGCTAATGCACTTATGAATAAAGAATTCAGAAATTAAACAATATGGGCAAATATTTAAATCATACATCTCATCTGACATATATACAGAAGTAATTACAGTGAGCAAACATTCGTTTTATATCATCATGGGGAAAATATATTAAAATCTAGATATATCATGTAAACAAATACAAATTGCATTAGAGTCAACTTTTACTTCTAATATGCATATGACGACAAAAACATAAATTAACTGATCAAATTTACTGCCTAAATCGACAAAAATAAATTAAATTTCCTTAGACACACTTAACTACTTTAATTCAGCTACCCCCCTTAAAAGGTAGATTATGGTTCATATATACTGTATGTATATATATATATATATATATATATATATATATATATATATATATATATATATATATATATATATATATATATATATATATATATATATATATATATATATATATATATATATATATATATATATATATATATATATATATATATATATATATATTATTTATTTATTTTTTTTAATATGACCGCTGTTTTTGCATTTGCAATTTTCTTGTATAAATTTTCCAAGGTTCTTACAATAACTTTTTCATTATTGTTGAGACGATGCAATTAGTCAGAAAATATAATTGGATTCATAACGTTGCGAACAGCTTCGTACATTATCAAATGATTATCTAGTTGGTAGTGGATGGAGGTTATATATGATATCTAATATCCACCTTTAGTTTATACTGTCTTCACCAGAAAGATTCACTATCTCTGCAAAGTTTCGAGAGTTGTTGGAGGGTGGACCCCAAGCCTCCTTATCTCTGGCCTCAGCTCTTTACTTTCAGAATTGGCAGAGTAATACAAATTGGCATTTGCACATTATTAGAAGGATCTAACTTATGTATGTAGAGAGCTTCTACAACTTGCAGACCTCGAATATGTTTTTCCGTATGTAGTATCTTCGTATTTTCCTCTAACATTTTACGTGTGATGCAGGTCTGGTGTTTTTTCATCGTATGAATTTTGGGGCACCTTCTTGTAAGTGAAATGTTAGTCTCTTTGTCAATTTAGTTGTTGTCATACCAATATAAGATGATTGAAGACTGCAGTCTTCATGGGGGCGGGTATATTGGTAGACTACATGACTTTGTTGGAAGAGGCTTTCGTTAGCTGCGGGCTTGTTTCTTGATATAAGCTCTCTCGTCTTTTTTGTTTTATAATATATGTGGAACTCAACTTTCTTGTCCGGACTAGTGCTTTTTACTCCTTGTCAAATTATAATATATGTGGAACTCAACTTTCTTGTCCAGACTTGGGGTCCATCCTCCAACAACTCTGGAAACTTCACAGAGATACTGAATCTTTCTGGTGTATATAAACTAAAGGTGGATATCAGATATCATATATAACCTCCATCCACAACCAACTAGATAATCTTTTGATAATGTACAAAGCTGTACGAAACATTATGAATCCAATTAATTTTTCCGACTTATTGCAGTCTCAACAATAACGATAAAGTTGTTGTAAGAACATTAGAAAAGTTATAAAAGAAAATTGCAAATGCAAAAACAGCAGTCATATTCAACAAAATATGCATAAAAGAAAATTTACTGCCAATATATATATATATATATATATATATATATATATATATATATATATATATATATATATATATATATATATATATATATATATATATATATATATATATATATATATATATATATATATATATATATATATATATATATATATATATATATATATATATATATATATATATATATATCTGCTCCATGAACAAACCAACCCACGAACAAAGTTTTATACAGATTTTGACCCCAAGTCACGAAAAAGAAACAACTCACGAACACAAAGGTGTCAGCCAGGTGACCACGTTTCCTGCTCGCCAGCTCTCAGTTCTGCATTGGTGCCCGCGCTGTGTTTTGTTCATAGTTCTTGCTTTATATTCCATTGTTTTACCTTGCAGATAGCCCTTATTATGGTTCATAGGAAAGTTAAAAGTGTTAGTGACAGTGGCGTCAAACACCACAGACGCATAAGAATAATGAAGAAAGATATAATTTCTAAGCATGAAAATAATGTTTGTGTGTCTGATCTCGCCACGCAGTACAACATCGTGAAATTGACTATCTGTACTATTTTAAAGAATAAAGAGATCTATAAAGCGGCTGACGTAGCTAAGGGAGTAAATATATTAACAAAGAGAAGGTCACACTTAATACAAGAGATAGAAAAGTTATTGTTGCTGTGCATAAATGAAAAACAGTTGATTGGAGATATTATTAGTGAGGCCATAATATGCATTAAGGCTTTGTAAATCCACCAAAATTTAGTAGCAAACTCTCTGAGTTCTGGTGGCACTATAGTTGAGGAATTTAAAGACAGCAGAAACTGGTTTGAACACTTTCATCCACGAACTAGGATTCATAGCGTCATTAGACATGGAGAGGCAGCTAGTTCCGACCAAATGGCAGTGGATTCCTACGTGAAGGAATTCGCTAATTTTATGGAAAGTGAAGGTTATATCCCGCAAAAAATTTTTACCTGCGATGAAACGGGACTCTTTTGGAAGAAAATGCCCAAAAGACCCGATATAACCCAAGAGGAGAAGTCACTGCCTGGCCACAAACCAATGAATGACAGGCTTACACTTTTATTGTGCACTAATGCTAGTGGGGACTGTAAGATCAAACCTCTTTTAGTTTGTCACTCTGAAAATCCACGTGTTTCTAAGCGCAATAACGTGTTGAAGGCTAGCCCTCTGGTAATGTGGAGGTCAAATCCAAAGGCTTGGGTCAGGTGGATTTTATTCCTAGAGTGGTTGATTGAAGTGTTTGTGCCAGCAGTGAAAAAATATCTTGAGGAAAATGATTTGCCCATTAAGTGTTTCCTCATAATGAATAATGCTCCTGCCCATCCTTCAGGTGTGGAAGATCTCGCTATACAGTACAACTTCATAAAAGTCAAATTTCTGCCTCCCAACACCACTCCTATCCTCCAGCCCAAGGACCAGCATGTAATTTCCAATTTTAAGAAGGTGTTTCCAGGTCACAAATGACACAGATTTGATCCTTCGTGATTTCTGGAAAGAACACTAATATCCTCCTCTGCAGTGGCCTCATTGACAAAGCATGGAAGGAGGTCTCATATCACACGTTGAACTCCGCCTGGAGGAAACATTGGCCAGGTTGTGTGACTGATAGAGACTTTTGAGGGCTTCAAGCAGGAGTTAGCCATCAAAATTGTAAGTGAAATTGTGGCCATGGGCAAAAGTGTGGGCTTGGAGGTCAATGAGGAGGATGAGGTGCAGCTGGTGGAGGACCACAAAGAAGAACTTACTACAGATGAATTGAGTTGCAGCATGAACAGGTGAAGATTCTCCAAGAGGAGCAGTCACCGGAGGAGGGGGATGAGAGGGTAAAGGTGTCCAATGAAGAATTTAAATAAATTCTTAGTAAGTGGAATGATGTGCAGGCTTTTATTGAGAATCATCACCCAGATAAAACTATGGGCAATAGAGTAGTGAAAATGGTAAATGACAATGCAATGAATATTTTTAGAAAAATTTACCAAATAAGAAAGAGAAAAATTTCTCTGGATCGTTTCCTTGCGTCAGTTGGCAGGGAAGCAGCTAAAAAAAGAGAAAAGAGAGAAAACACCGGAAATACAGCCTGTATCGGAAGAGTTCCCTAACGTTTTTATGGAAGGGGACTCTCCTTCCAAATATTAGTCCCCCTCCTCCTCCCCCACCACCATTCACGTATGCCAGCAACAATCATCCACAAAGGTAAATACAATACTGTATTACTTTTTTAAATGGAATATTCCTTTACAGGGTATATTGCCTATAAGCTGTATTATATTTCATGTTTTTAATGACTCGGAAAATATTAAAATGAATATTTGTTGTGACGTGGAATGGATTAATTGAAGTTACATGCTTTTCAAGGTGAAAAATAAATCCAACCCACGAACAGGTTGGGGTCACCACTGTATATAATAGTGATGTATCGGATATATACCTCCGTGGAGCCTCCACAGTAAAATAATATCCGCAAATGCGTTTTTAAACAACAAAAGATCGGCCTCCCCAACTGCATTTTCAGATGACAGAAGCTCCGCATCCGCATCTGCGTAAAAAATATGTGGATGTTGCAGATCTGTATCATTGACAATAATCACATGGTGGGATCGTGTGTGTGTGTGTGGGTAGAAGGACCAGTGAGGGAGGCTGACAGTTCGTGTCTGTGATGATGATGATGATGATGATGATGATGATGATGATGATGATGATGATGATGATGATGATGATGATGATGATGATGATGATGATGATGATGATGATGATGATGATGAGAGAGAGAGAGAGAGAGAGAGAGAGAGAGAGAGAGAGAGAGAGAGAGAGAGAGAGAGAGAGAGAGAGAGAGAGAGAGAGAGAGAGAGAGAGAGTCGTATGGGGAAGTCTCTAGAGAATAATATAATTCATATTCTCACTAGAGTATGACTGAGAGTCAGTGTGAGTGAGGGAGAAAGCAAGCGTGATTAAGTGTGAAAGTTAGCAATAGAAAGTAAGAGTGAAAAAGAATGATCATGAGTCCTGCTGACTTCTGAGAATAACTAAACAGAATGATTCAATGAGACTGGCTGGTAATGAGAATGCAATTATCTGAGAGAGGAATGAGAAAGTGAGAGACCAAGGTATCACTCCCTTATCCCTTTATCTTGGGACAGATTAGGGGAGGGAAGGTGACAGAGGGGGAAGTTTAAGGCAAGACGCATAGGGAGGGAAAATGAAGGAAGAGGAAGGGACATAAACGGAGGGAGGAAAGGAAAAGAAGGTAGTAACAGGGAAAAACGAGTTCAAGGACTCAAGGACCAAGGAAATAATGGCAAGATGAAGGATGAGGGTGAAATTACGGGGAGAAAGTAGATAGAATAAATATAAGCAGTGGTGATGGCAATATATATGATGAAAAGAGAAGCCATTTAAAGGGAGAGAAAGCACAAAAGTTACTCTTTTTAAAGAAAAATTTGCCACTTCTAAAGTTTGATTACTAAATATGGCAGCTTGTAAGTAGTAGCATAACTAGAATAGCTAAAAACGGTAGGCAGTTTAAGTTTGCAACTTTCCAAGGGTGGAGGTTGGGGAAAGTGGTTGGTGGGATGCAAAACGAGTTGGGTCCCCGTTCCGCATCCTGGTAACACACTTAAATGTAGTACATGCACTACATACGTACTACGTAGTATGTACTCTTACGTAAATATTTAAGTGTGGCTGAAACTCGTCACTCAATAGTGTATAATTAATAGTATTATATATAAACGATTGACGTGTAAAAAAAAAATCTGCATCCGCATCCACGGATATGGAGGTGCAAATAATCCGCAACTGCCTCCACAATAACTGATATTTAAAAATCCGCACTTTTATCCGCAACAGCATTTTATGAAAATACATATCCGGCTCCGCCTCCGCGGATCTCTATACTTTAGTGTGTATATATATAATATATATATATATATATATATATATATATAGATATATATATATATATATATATATATATATATATATATATATATATATATATATATATATATATATATATAATATATATATATATATATATATATATATATATATATATATATATATATATATATATATATATATATATATATATATATATATATATATATATATATATATATATATATATATATATATTATATATATATATATTTATATACAGTACAGTGATCCCCCCCCTTATCGCGGTAGTTCGGTTCCGGGACCTGGCGCGAGACAGGAAAACCGCGAAGTAGGATCAGCCTATATGTACATAGATATTTTAATTTATTTTTACGTTTACACTGTATAAACCCTCCCTGTACTGTTAACAAACAACCCTTTACTTCATAAATAACAGCATGCAATGTAAATTTATATGAAAGTGATAGATAAAATTACGGTGAATGAAGTGGTAATTACATGACATACTAATGTACATGAGTATTTTACAATTATTTTTGCCAAAAAAAAAAAAAAAAAAACGTGGTACAGTGAAAACGCGAACCAAGAAACGCGATCCAGCGGGGATCACTGTATATGTATATATATATATATATATATATATATATATATATATATATATATATATATATATATATATATATATATATATATATATATATATATATATATATATATATATATATATATATATATATAATATATATATATATAATATATATATATATAATATATATATATATATATATATATATATATATATATATATATATATATATATATATATATATATATATATATATATATATATATATATATATATATATATATATATATATATATATATATATATATATATATATATATATATATATATATATATATATATATATATAAAATTTACACGCCATACACAAATCAGGTATCCTTTTTTTCTCATAAATACCATATTAACTTAGATGATAATATAATTAATACAGGCAATATTTCTATCGTTAATATAAATTTATATTTAAAAGCAAAACAAAATAAGATCATCAGGTAACCTCATCTTGCAGGATGCTTAGCCTACTATGAAAAAAGTACAAGTAAAAAACCCCTTCACAAAAAGTATTTTCAGTTCATTAATATGGTTAGTGGTGCCATGATTAATCAAATTTTTTTTTTTACTCCAAACTGCTGCATAGGACTAGTGTTCATCTATTATAATCCAGTCATTTGATCTTGTTTCACATATTTCTTTTAACGTTTTTAGTCCCCATTCAAGTGGGTGTGGACATGGACAAGTTGGTTCTGGGGGATTAAGGTTGAATGTCCTTCCTAACGGCATTCAGGGGGATTGAACCCCCATTAAACAGGCTTGTCACTTCATGACTAATGCACTCTACCACTGGGCTACCACAGCCCCCACATTTACCCAGTAAGTAACATAAGAAAATTAATAATTCTAGAATTGTAACAAACTACATAAGAAACTTAACAAGACGAGATACTTGATCTATAGGATGAAATTTGTGGTTTAATATTACTTAACAAGAAATTTCAACAGTAAAATCAACCATATGACAATAAAAAAATAATTGCAAGGCAATTACACTCACAGACTAGAAACCTGCAGTACAAAACCAATCAAATATAAACAGCTGAAATAATAGAGATAATGCAAGGATTATATAAACATTCTATGCATTATGCTGCCCCCGTTTCAATTGTTCACTTGTAGCCATCCAGCTGGCTTCAAGGGGATATGGTATCATGCTGAAAAACGACATTTATATCATATCTAGACCTAAAAAAATTATTATGGCACCCAGGTAAAACAAGGAATTACAAAATACAAATTTCTAACAATTATAAGCCATATTCTTACTAATAATCTCCAGTACTAAAATTATATTTTCTGTAATTAGCATTGTGCACTAAACAGATATAAACCAACATCGGATCTTGTACAGATGAGCAACCCTCAAATACCCATGATAAATTAAGTAACCCAATAAACAGTTAGGTTAAGTTAGGCAACTGGCCCAGTAAATATGAATAACCCTAGAGTATCCTGGAGTTACTTTTCTTTACAAGATCCACATTCACTATTACTGCAAGAATAAATACAAACTTTAGAGTATATATTTTGAAGGTACTTTAAAGACAAAGGCAAAGTGAACCCTAGAGATTAAAAAGACACATAATTTTGTGGGAGTAGGGCACTAAATGGGAATTTGGTCCATACAGTTTTTAACAGGAAAGGATAAATTTAATTTCTATACAATCTTCCATATAAATAAGGGTATTTTTCTTCTTCAATATAAATAATCTATTCTGCATTAATAAAGAAGAAGAATTGAAAGTGCTCCATACAAGGCATTTTTTGATAAATCTGAGTTGATACAAAGGCTTATACCAACAATCATCGATTTTAATTCATATACAATATTAAACTATATAATCTAAAATACAATATACTATGAATTACAGATCAGTGTTATTTAATCAGATAAGCACAGACCCGACTACTACTGATATTTTGATTATTAATGATGTTTCCATATACTGTACTGTACAGCAATTGCTTAGTTTCTCTGAGTAAAGCTCCTAACATACAATATCATCATAATAAATTACATTATATACACAGTGATCTGTAATATGGCAACTACTTCCTTATGGAAAATATAAGCCTTAAGTATTGGATACACAGTGGAACCTCGGTTTTTGAACACCATACATCTTGAACAATTTGCTTTGGTTTTCAAATATTGCCCTGGTTTTATATTGGAAAGCCACAAGGCATGCTGGCCACACGGCCAACGCATGGGATGAAAGGATCTCAGTTACGAAGCAGTGCCTTTCCTTGTTTCATGCCTCTCTGTCACAAAATATTAAATAAGCCAGCCTGGGGCCAAAGATAACACCAAAGTGAAATGGGAAGTCGTCAGAGCAAGTTAAGAGCTGAATAATGAAATCACTGCCAAAAATGAAAATGGTGTTCAGTGTGTCTCAGCCAGAGTTCATTGGAGCCAAATCACGAAAAAAGGGAAGGAGAACAAACTCAGATGAACACTTATCTACTGTTTTTTATGGAACGGGACTCCCCTTCCATACAATAACATCTCTCCTCTTCCCCTTCCTCATCATTTTCTGCTTAATGCCAACAATTCTCCTCCATACAGGTACAGTGAATTAAAATTCTTTTTGCATAAGATTCAATAATTTTCATTGTTTTCTGCATATGAATTTAAGCATGAAGTACAGTGATGAAGGTTTAAATAAGCAAGCATTTGTAGTCCTAGAAATAGCAAGCTAAGTGGGAAAATCGCTTTGATTTTTTAACAACTTTAGGAATGACATAAATTCGAAAACCGAGGTTCCACTGTGCTTATTAATGGGCTTAGGAGAAATATTGCATTTATCCTTCTTTCCCTAGGAACATGATTTCAGTAAATGATATGAGAGAATAATTTCACAAATGCATTTTTGTTCTGCCATCAAACAGCTCTTCAAAATTTTCATATACAATTTGACATAAAAGATACTATGCTGCAGACAACATTTACACATTACTGAAAAACTACAGTGCGGTAACTTATAAAAAACTTACACTTAAATTTAAAAAAAAAAAAATTCCCATGAAGTATCAAATCTTAAAATATAATAAACAAATAAAATACTAATCATCAAAATGAACTTTAGAAGCGAGTTTTATGTCCTTAGAATTAGTCTATTTAACATATAAGAAATACCATCATTTTTGGATTTATGAAATGTATGAAAAACAAATATGAGCCTTAGAGTTAGAAAAGCAAATGTAACAATCCCTTTTTAAAGGCACAAGAAATGTTAATAATCTTGCCAGTATGGTAATAATATTGGTGCATAAAATCTACCAAGATATTATCCTAATATTATAGCTATTCACAACACAGTATTTTGTAGTTTCCTGGCATCTACACAAAGAGTAAAATCTTAGATTTGACAGCAAGTTCATGTGACCTACAATAAGCAAGCACAGTTTTATGACTCACAATTAGTCCTCATACGAATGGGATTTGACATTGACATCTTGGAACTGGGGGATTAAATCTGACCTACAATACCAATGAATATAAAATATACTGATTACATTCGTTTGATATTCTATATTACTGATTGTTTGTCATGTGTCACTATTATTCCTTATTATGTTGGCAGACATAGACAGGTTGGAGTCATAAGGGGGATGAAGGCTGGATACCCTTCCTAACACCAGGCTGCGACCTCCGTCACAAGTCTGTCACTTCCAGAGTCGAACGCCCTAAGTACCGTGTTACCGCGATCCCCTAAACCTTTACAGAGTTGATGGGAAAATTAAATTTTTCATAACTCATTACCTTACCACCACAAGCAGAAGTGATAAGGATGTCTTTTTTTTTCAATTGAGGCCACCCTACAGGATCCAGTGACACTGGGCATAATACTGAAAAATATTTTCAATTACCTAACAAACTGTAATGAGAAGCAATGATGACTATGTGGGTAAGAGGGTGATGAGGATGGAAGCTGTGGGTAGAAGGAAAAGAGGAAGGCCAAAGTAAAGGTGGCTGGATTTAAGGGAGAAACGGCTGACTGAGGATCAAACAGAAAACCTAAAACTACGGAGAAGCATAGTCAGGAACCCCCATCCCACACAAACGTGGAAATGGGAGTAGAGAATGAAGCATATACTTATTACTGCTTATGATGATGACCCTTCCTAAGACTTATGAATGGGAAAAGAATTGCAACTATTACTTCACTTTCACAACTTTTTCCAAACTTTGCAAAAGAAAATACAAATAATATAAATCAACAGGATCATATTATCAATACAAAAGCCCTACTACTACTACTATGATAGAACTGCGAAGCAAACTGGTCTCATATCTTGGATAAATTTCTATAAAACATTTTCAGTTATACAAATAAATCACAAATTCATACTTATAACAACATTTTCAGTTACACAAATAAATCACAAAATCATACTTATAACAAGTTAAAAAATAAGGCCTTTGTACATTATCAAATCTCGAATATAACTAAGGTAGTGTCTTACCAAATTTGTAAATTTATGTCATTTTGCTAGTTGTTTACTAGCACTCACTTTCCCTACCTTTGTGAACAGGTGTAATGAAGCTCATATTTATGTAGAAAACATATTTCTTTATAATCATCACCGATCTGACCTTGTCTTTCTGGTATGAGGGGCATTGCGAGATGCTATACGAGAGGACCCTGCATGCAATGACCTGTATAGATAAGAAAACAAAATTTAAATAGCAAATATTACTGAAGTTATGATAGCTGTTCCTGCCATATAAAGAAATAATTAATGGCATAGATCAGTATTCCAAACTGAATACTTACTGACATGAATTGGAATGATAAATCTATCTGGCTGAGAAGCAATACTGTATAAGCTTTAGAAATTGAAAATTATTAATATTATTATCATTCTAAATATCATTATTATTATTATTATTATAATAATAGCAATTATTATTATTATCATTACTATTTCCGGATTCTTATATTTATCTGTACAGTGTATTTCCTTTTTGTCACTACGTTCTTTAAGCTCTAAACCAAAGACAGAAAAGCATTTCCTTAATCTAAACTTTTAGGGAAAACCTATCTTATATCTATAAACCACAAACAAGAAAAATTTCCTTTAAATAAAGCTAAAGGGAAAACAAAACTTAAGCTCTAAACCACAGACAAAAAACATTTCCTTTATCTAAAGTTTTAAATGGAAAACAAACCTTAATAAAGGAGGTATTTGTTTTTGATTAGATAACAGAGACTCAATGATGCCCTCTAAGAGGACGTACACCAGCCTCTTGTTCAATGCAGGATACTGGACGGTGTCATACACGCCCAATACCCCACGAGCCGTAGTTTGACTTCCCAATATTGCTTTTAGTTCATCTGTAAATATCAAAAGATAATTTAGTTCATCTTAAAGGTATCACCATGTATAGGCTTCATGCTAGCCACTGCTGACTATTCTTCAGCCTATGTTTGAGTAGATGGTCTTTCAACCTTGACTTGGATTACCTTGCCTACTTGCCATGTGGATGACCCACGCACGGTAGAGAGGGGGTTTTGAGCAGAAGTTTATTTCCAAGTAGCTAAAACGAATGTTTGAATATGTTTGGCTTTTGGTGAATGTGTGCTTTGATATGGCCACCCCCCAACAAGGGGAATGTAGCGATTCGAGATATATATATATATATATATATATATATATATATATATATATATATATATATATATATATATATATATATATATATATATATATATATATATATATATATATATATATATATATATATATATATACAGTGATCCCCCCATTATCGTGGTAGTTCGGTTCTGGGACCCAGCGCGAGACAGGAAAACCGCGAAGTAGGATCAGCCTATATGTACATAGATATTTCAATTTATTTTTACGTTTACACTGTATAAACC
>JAXCGZ010017918.1:32500-33895 GCA_037179515.1 Halocaridina rubra | reverse complement strand
GACCAACAACCACCAAATAAGCACATTACATATGTGAAAACATGAATCATTTTTACCCCGACCGGGGCTTGAACCTGGGACTTATCATTACTAATCCAAAGCACTACTAACTACACCACAAACAGTCAAAGGGAAACAGACCTTATAACTTATATCTGCTATAGTAGGAATGAACGCATTCTCTCTGAATGCCACTATGTTCATATTACAGTTTCCCCAACCACACTCGTGGTTTCGTTTTCGTATTTGATTCAACTCCCAATCTCATTCGGGACCAACAATGACCAAATAAGCACATTACATAAGTAAAATCATGAATCATTTTTACCTCGTTCAAGTCCTGGTCGGTGAAAAATGATTCATATTTTCATATATGTAATATGCTAATTTGGTTTTTGTTGGTCCCGAATGAGATTGGGAGTTGAATTAACCACGAGCGAGGTTAGGGAAACTGTAATATGAACATAGTGGCATTCAGATAGAATGAGTTCATCCCTACTATAGCAGATATAAACTATAAGGTCTGTTTGCTTTTGACCTTCTGTGGTGTAGTTGGTAGTGCCTTGGCTTAGTAATAATAAGTCCTAGGTTCAAGTCCCAGTTGGGGTAAAAATTATTCATGTTTTCTCATATGTAATGTGCTTATTTGGTTATTGTTGCTCCCGAATGAGATTGGGAGTTGAATTAAATGCGAGAAATGGGATGACTACTGCTTTCGGTCCTGCAACCCTGATCAGGTACCCCTAAAAGTTGCCAAGATTATAACCTCGAGAATGGAGGCATTCATCCCCTCGTCAATGAAAACTCTTTCTCCCTAGAAACCTTGGTTTCACCGTGCCTACTCCATGGCTATTTAGGCCAGGAATCGGGTACACCGGTCGTACCAAGCCTCTCTTTTTGATTTAACTCACACTGCTTTTATTGTACCTAGGAATTGTTGTACTGCTCAGATTCGAAGGTCTAAGGTTACCGTTATAGGAAGGAAAGTTGTTGACCTTAACTCCTCTCCCACTGACAAATGCTTCTAGTCCTTAGCCAAACACCTCTCCAAAAACTTCTGTAAATCAAATTTCCCCCATCTCATTCGTTCTGATGGTTCTATAGCTTGCTTTCCCACGGACAAACCCAATCTCTTTGGCTCTCATTTTCTGCCAACTCCTCTATAAACGATTCCAGCACACCTCTCCCTCAATCTTTACCCCTCTCTAGCCCTATGCCCTCCCTTATCCCTTCTTCATGCAAAGTTCATAAGTTTCTTTGCTTGCTAAAGACAAACAAGGCATCTGGTCCAGATGATATCTCTGCAAAGTTCCTAAAGAAGTATGTAGATGAACTGGCTCCCGTGCTTTGCTGTCTTTTTCGCCTCATTCGGTCAACTAGTATACATGCTTCACT